>MU227231.1:661516-672913 GCA_018584345.1 Thuja plicata | reverse complement strand
AGTATATATATTAAAAAAATAATATAGTAAATTTATTTAGAATATATAATAGTTATATATTATAAATAATTGAATTTTTTAATGAAAATAGCATGTTTAGAGTAATATCTCATAAATATACTATATTATAAATTAAAAGACCATTTTAAATGATATATGAATTATATATTATCAAACTATGGTAACTATCCGAAAAAAAAACAAATTTGGGAAGCCTCCGAAAAAAGGGGTCCTATAAGACCAAATCGATTGAACCAATCATAATTGAAATAAGTAATTTATAGAATATATTTAATTCATAAATAAATATTTAAACTTTACAAATAGTTGAAAAGAAAAAAAAATAATGATTTTTGATTGGTTCATTGGTGTGAAACTAATTCACTATTCGTGCACAACTGAATGCAATAGTATATTGCCTACGACAAGTACAATAACAAATTTCGAAATAAATTAAATGATAGATGAATTAAATATTACAAACTATGTTAAAAACTTTCCGAATAACAAATTTGGTGAAGCTCCGAAAAAAGGGGTCCTATAAGACCAAATCAATTAAACCAATCATAAAGAAGATAAGTAATTTATATTATTTATTTAATTCATAAATAAATATTTAAACATTAGAAATATTCTAATAGCAAAAAATAGTGACTTAGGATTGGTTCATTGGGGGCAAAACTAATTCACGAATGGTGCACAACCGAATGCAATAGTATATTGCCTACGGCAAGTACAATAAAATGGTAGATAATGTTATAAAAATGAAATAATTTTTAAATAAAATTAGAATTTATGTGTCTATATAGTAAATGAGATAATTATTCAGATATTTTTTAGATTTTAATTTTTTTTCACAAGTTAACTTAGGTATAAGATGTTATTTCTGGAAGTTTTATTTATCTAGATAAGCTCTTATCTATATCTTATTGTCTTAACTTCTATTTACTTTTTATCCTAAGTCATTTAATGTTTGTGTCATGTTAGTTGATCATACTACATCACAACTTGTCTATATAAAGGTCATAGTACATTTGTAATATATTCCTATTGATCATAATTTGATCATATATCATGTCTCAATATTCAAGCAAGCTCATTTGTAGCATACTCTCTTGTGAAGGCATCTTTTTTTGTAGATGATCATGGATTTTGCAGCTCCTACAAAAGATAGAGCGAGACTAATCACTATCACTTATTTGTGAGTATTATGCACATAGATGTATCATGTAGGGACGTGCTAAGGTGGGAGAGTAATCTTTCCTCACTCAAGAAAAAATATTTTTCTTATTTTTGTTTTGTAAGTTTGTATTAAATATAAATTTTTTGTTAAATATATTGTTGCCTTTTACTATAGCTACACATCTCACCTCACAAATTAGAGGACAATATGCTCTATATTGACCCTTCAACACCAAGTTAGATTTTACTAAGAATTTGTTTAGTAAAAGTTCATAATTTGGATTCTCACTCTATCGTCAAATTTGACAAGATGACACTCAATTTTACTATTCCTAGCTTGTAATAGCTTTTTGGAGTTTATAGTAGTACAATGAAATACATATCAAGGTATATTGGACAAAAGAATTCTTATGGTGGAAACCACTTTAGGAATTATCATTTCTTCATCATACCATCCAATTTATCTACAACTTTGGCCAAATAAACTAATACATTGAGATTTATGCAACATTGTGGCCAATTGAGATCACTTCAACAATTGGAAGTTTATATATAACACTTTTAGAAATCATTAAAGAGAAGGAAGGATGGGAGAAGATAATAGATGCATAGTTTGGGGTAACTATATATTATTGTATCTTCCAAATCTTGTTATTTATCTAGATTTGTAATCAAATAATTGAGCCCAAATATTTTAGAAGCCCATTCTAGAAAAAATTTTAAATACATTATGACTAGATGGCTAAATAAAAATATGATTATAATTATTTTCCATTGATTTTTGGTGTTTATATTTGTTTGGTTGCATAGTCGGATGTGTTGGAATACCCCAGAGCACTGAGATGGGGGGGTTGAATCAATGGTCAATAAAACTTAATTTACTAATCAGGTTATTGCTTAAAAATAGTGGTACAAAATGTGTATCAAATTATGAATATAAGAATAATAGCATAAAGACACATAACAATTCATAGAACATATGAATCACATATGCACTTCACAGAACACCAGTGTTTGAGTGGAAAAACTTAGAAGGGTGAAAAACTACTATAGAATGAGCTATACTAAGCCTCATTGCAAATCTCATTGATTACAATTTCAGGGCACCAACCCTAGGAGCTCCAACCCCTTACAAATGTAGGAGAGCCAACTCCAATTAATGCCTCGCTAGAAACACAATCCTCACTAGCTACATACATGGAACCAACCCTAGGATTATCAACCCCTCACACAAATCTCAAAAGAAAATAATCGTAATTAAAAGGATTACTATGTTTCAATACAAATCATTCACCACAAACTTAACTATTAGGAATAACAGTCCACAAGCACAACTAAGAGGGGGTGAATTAGTTGTGAGGCAAATTATTAAACATTAAACTTTATAAACCAAAACTTCAATTCAAATGATAAAATAGTAAATGCAAACACAATAACACAATCCTTTATTTTTGAGGAAACCATGTTAAAGGTAAAATCTCGGTGGGAATTAGCACCCACAAATAATACACTAAGAGTATAGTATCCCTGTTAAAATATTTAGCCATGTTAGGATCTTATTACAACATTACAGTCCACAGTCCTTGTTAAAGGATAGACCCTGTTAGGAGTCAAGAGTAACAGTGGGATCACTGCCCAGGCAAACTATCCAAAGAAGGTTAAATCCACCCTCAATGATTTACAATCCGAACAAGTGTATATAAGAAATATACAATCCATTGAACTATCTGATAGAAACTGTCTTTGCTTGGTCAATTCCATTGAAGTACTATAATCACAAACTCTGCTCTACATCCAGTAGCCAATCAAGTTTCGCAACTTCCAAACTTCTCTGTCTTTTCAATTACCTTCTCATCATACCACCATCTTTTCAAAACAAAATATCTCTCATATATACCCTATTACAATAATTGATTAGGTCGGCCAACTAAGCTTTCCCAATATAAAAATAATTATTTAACCCCTTGCTAAGATACACATGGTACCTAAAAGAAGTAAACATCAACTACAATACATCAGATATAATCCAAGATCTGCAATCCATGCTTGCAATTCACAATGCACGCTACATCTCTGAAGTTGGCCCCAAATAGGTCTCCTCTGAAATACACACCACACTGACATCACCAACAATCACACAACTTGCGATCAATAACAAACATTCCTCAATATGCCTTGTGTCATCTCTTAAGGTCGCATAACGTGAATCATCATCACCTATAAGATATCCCCAAAACACAGAGACTCGCTCTGTCAAGCATCACTATCACAGTCTAGAAACTAGTCTTCACTAAAACATCTGTAACAACTCCAATATGCAATATTAAGCCAAGAAACCTTAGAAATAAGATCATCACACATCCTTCTACATATCATCATCTTCTCTCATTCTTATTTATCCATATAGTATCCGTACACTTCTATCAGTCATCATACAATAGTAATAACCAGTCTATTCTCTCCACAGTAACATATGTTGACATCAGTGACAAAACATGAATGCCAACAACATCAGTAGTACCCAATTCTAATATAATTCAACAATCTCCCCCTTTGGAATTGATGGAAACATATGGGAAAATCCATCAACCTAAAAGTAATCTTTGGGTGTGTGCACCAAGTTGTGGACCAAAAAGGGGGGTATAAGTGGACACATTTTTTCTGAAATCGGGTAAACCTGAACTTGGAACAGGAGTTTGAGGGTCATGCACTCAAAATAAGATGTGTAAAAAATAAAAATTGTAGTACTCTGAATCTAGTTTCTATAACACTAATGTTTTTTAAAACTTGATAAGATTAAGAGGGTCAAATCTCATGCGCACAAAAACATGTTCCTAATTTTTTTGGAAAAACATAACATAGTTGTTTTCATGTGCGGTACAAAAGGTATAGTTATATTCAATATTTTTTAAATGCCTTTGGTAAGATGATAGGTAAGAGTGAGATCTAGAATTTGTGTATTTGTTTGTAATTTTATGATGAGTATTTTTTTTATGTGATTTTTTGAAGTGATCGCATCCTGAAAACATGTACCTATTCGTGCGTTGGGCATAACTTGCATCAAAATAATAAAAAATGAAAACTTTTTTTTAAAAGTGTATAGAACCAAGTGTAGAACAATAATATGTAATTTATTTGTAATTTGATTAAGTATTTCAAAATTTATTAAAAAAATGGTAGACATATGTCTGTGAGTAGAATCAAGACACTGGTAAAGAAAATTAAAGTTTACTATGCTAATGTTGTCCAAAAATAGAAAAAAATTATATGGTTAGAAAGCTAAGAAGATGTATGAGATTATGGTGAAAATTATAAAGCTACCCAGTTGACAAATTGTAAACTTGATGAAGATAAAGTCAAGAATTCATCTTACAAGATGAAAAAATGTCTAAGAGAACAAAAATGGAGGGAAAATGAGCCTCCAAGCCTTTGGGTCATTTTTCAAGCCTCTTCCCAAGCCATAACCTGATCAGGTTTCTAAATTTCAAATAACCCGATCGGGTTCTAAAAATAAAAAGTACTTCAAAACCCGATCGGGTTCTGAAAAGAAAAAAGTACTTCAAAACCCGATCGGTTTTTGAAGAAGTAAAAAACTATTTATTTTATTCTCTGAGAGAGAGAGAGAGAGAGAGAGAGAGAGAGAATGCGCTTGAAATGTTGAACCATCAAAAGTATAGAGCGTGACATCTAGATTAGCCAATGCTTCGCCTAAGATTTTCTGAAGTAACCCAATCTCCTCTTTTGCACTCTCACTTTGTTTTGCTTCCTCTGCATGCAAGATTTTAACCTCTTTTTGCATTCTTTGAATTGTTACCAATTGGTTCTTTCTCTCTACACGCAATGATGAAATTTGTTGTCTCGAGGCTTGGATAATTTGACCAAGTTTATTTCCCCCCTCTTCTTGCAATAATATCATCTCTTCTCATAGATTTTCAGTAATTCCAAACTGTTTCTCACCCTCTGCCATAAGTATTTCATTTTCTTCCTTCACCTCGCAAAGTTCGTATAAAAGACATGTATGGTAATCTTCACACTATTTAGGAGGCACAAATTGGTAACAATTCAAGCAGTAGGAATCAGAAAATGCACACCCTTCTTCACCAAACTCTATAGATGGGCAATGTGAAATACATCTGGAAGTAGAGTTTCTCCCTTCGCTTTGGGCCATTGCAAATTAGAAAAAGTTTTCTGCTCTTCCCTCCAGCAAAATATCTTATTTCAATGCTCTCCCATGAATTTTTTTAAATGGCCGATTGGAAGCCTTTGCTTCTTTCAATGGCCATCCATGATTTTTTTTGCAATCTTCCAACCTTTCGTACATAGTTATTACAATTTAATACCCTCCTAGTACATAGGTGTTTCAAGTGAGTGAAATAGAACAAGACATTAATAAAATATTGGAAGGTACACCTTATCACACATTAGGACACACTTGAGTGTTCCAATGTGTCGAAAGGGGTCATAGGGACTTCATAGGGGTCCTAACGCGTGATAAATCATAATAGGACCCCTAGGAAGTCCCCATGACCCCTTTCGACACATTAGAACACTCAAGTGTGTCCTAAGGGGTCCTACGACCNTTGAAATGTGTCAAAAGGGGTCATGAGGACTTCCTAGGAGTCCTATTTTGCTTTATCATGTGTTAGGACCCCTAGGAAGTCCCCATGACCCCTTTTGACACATTGGAACAATCAAGTGTGTCCCAAGGGGTCCTATGACCTCTTGGGACACACTTGAGTGTTCCAATGTGTCAAAAGGGATCATAGGAAGTTGCATGATAGACCTTCCTGCAGACATGTCCACAAAACTCAAAATTCTTCATACATCAGGCCTTGCAAATCTAATTCTCACATGTCCTCCATGATGACATTTCCTGGGACAAAGATGGACACAAATTAATTTTTCTTTTCATTTCCTGGTACAAAAGCTCATACTTCCATCGCCATACCTCCTTAAATCATGACATTTGGTAACAACATGTCCAACATCATCTGGATGTTTAGGAAAGTATAGTGATATTCCATTACCAACATACCCATTATCTATAAAATACTTTATGATATCACCCACACTGGAGAATTTTCTAAGACTAGCTTGGCATTTCCAAAGATATACAGACCAATTCTAGCCCTGGAAAGGGCAACACAAGTTCTATTTGGAATGTTAAGAAATCTTATATTTTCTAATGTTTTTATATTCAAATTAGGAATTCAATGTTTCTTACCAAAGAAAACAATATTATATTTCTCTCTTGTCCCTGGTTAGGAGTACATTTGCTAAGAATTGAGCTCTGAGTTCTAGATCCTAAACTTTCTAGACTTTTCTTGTATTCATATATTCCCTCCAAAAATTGATCCAGAGATCTGTTAGTAAAGCACACTATGAGAATGGGATAAGAGAAATTTGAAATCTTATGAAACAAATCCTTTACACTTTGCAACCTGATAAATTTTTTTCCAGTGTCGGGAGGGCCCTGAATAATGGTCAATTTTTTGGTGAGCCCATGATTAATGGCCACCTCCTGACTATCATCAACAGAATCACATTTGCATACTTGTTTCCAATCAAAATTACATTCAGGTTGAGTTGTTTTGGCTTCGAGATAAACTAACTGCTCTATAAATAGAATATTGAATGAAAGACCAAATTCTACACCATCTTTACCTCCTCTCATCCCCACATATTCAATAGAGTTATAAACCTAGAAATCAGAGGACCCTTTCTTCTCAATAAACTCCCATTTTTTCTTGTAACTCCCTGTAATTTTCTTCACACACTCCCTATAAGATTCAAGTAAATCTTCTCTTATAACCATGAACTGGGTGTGTAAATAATTGTATACATTCTCTCTCTCTCTCTCTCTCTCTCTCTCTCTCTCTCTCTCTCTCTCTCTCTCTCCNTTAGTTTTACAGAACCCGATCAGGTTCTGAGTAATTAGGAACATTTAGTCATTATGTTCTCATAACCCGATCAGGTTCTGAGTAATTAGGAGCACTGAGCCTTTATGTTCTCATAACCCGATCAGGTTCTATGGAATTAGGAGCTTTGTTTGCTTCAACGGTCTTAAAACAGTCATTGCAAGTTGTTTTGAGGTCCCACAACTATTTTTCTATTGTTTTACGCCAGGAACATACAGGTTTGCACCTTTTTTTGCATGTTTTTTCTTTGCAATGATTGACATTTGTATTTTTTATTTGTGTTTTTAATGTTATTTTATCATTGTAAGTTCTCATTTCAAGAAAATGGTTGATTTGTTCTTATTTTTTGTATTTGATGTTCACATGTTATTCTATGTTCATGATATTATTCGTAGGGTCCATTTAATATGAACAATGGGAAAGAAAGAAAGAGGAACAATTGAACAACGAGAGATAGAAAAGGAAAGACAAAGGGAGCGCATGAGGAGAATACGACAAGGTACATCATCAAATGCAAGTAATGTAAGTGATGAAAATGTCAATGTTAATGTTAATGTGACAAATGCACCATTTAAATTCGATGACATTAATGAGAAAAATGCACATAATGAAAATGAAAATCATCAACATACCCCAATTGAACTGATGGGGATAAATGCACCGAATTCATCTAATGAAAATGTAGAGCATGCAACTATGTTAACACCTCCTAGAATAATTCGTAGAAAACCAAAGTTTCTAATTGACATTGATGAAAATATTTTGAGGCCAATGCATGATAAAATTTCAAAAATAAATTGTAGAAGAATTGTTAAAAAGATTTGGAATAAATATTTTGAAAAATTAAATCAAAGTGGAAGATGTTAAGTAGTTGTTGAAATGATTAAGAATCTGAAATTTAGAGAGACAATGAAAATTTTGGGGTTGAGAACATCTAAAAATAGTACTGAGAGAACCATTGTGAGGAATCTATTCAATGCATACCAATCCATTGGTTCACAATCACGCAGTAAAGATGCTAATGTTACTCGATGTGTCCTCACATCAACTATAATGGGAAAGGAAATGAAAAAATCTCATATAGTAAGAAAAACAAGTAATTTATTAAGGATAGGTATATCAACATTACGAAGAGCCTTACAAAGGCAAGACAAAATTGAGGATCCAAACACTAATTCTCTTTGGTCATTCTTGGGTAGACTCCCACGCAAGGACAAGGTTGTCGTTGATGCATTAAGAACATTAATTGAAAAGTTTTGGCATGACCACACAAGGGTTTCACCCAACCAAAGAGACATTGTTAGGATGAGAATCGGATCTACAAATCGTATGCCACATCCAAAACACTTTTTGGATATGACACAAACACAATTTTATGAAAGATTCCTCCAAAGGTCTTCTCAAATTAAAATTAGTCAAAGATTTTTTGAAATGACAAAACCCTTTTACGTCAAGATTAATCATGCGCGCACTACTTGTTGTTGCAGGGTACATATTGAATTTTCCATGCATTATGATATATATCATCATGTTTTTTGTACTTTTCACACTAACACTATTTTGCAAGAATGTGGTCTTCAATCACCTCCTACGTCATCAAGAGATTTTATGTCAAGTGTATTATTAAATCGAGATGATGGTTGCATTTATTATAAGATGATGTATTTGAATGGATCTTGTAGTGCATGTGGTGGTATGAGAAAGTTGTAGATATGTCACCATCTAGGGAGCACAAATGAGATTGGAAATACAAGATAGTAACTTATGGTCTAAAAGATGGAAAAGAACTTAAGAGGTGTGAGTTAGTGAAAAATGATATATGCGTAGCTGATTTTATGAAGATATTTAAAGAGAAACTAGTTTATGATTACATACGTCATTCACATAGAGATAGGTGGTTGGATGAGCAATTCAAGATATGTAAGGACACCTTTCCCCTTGGTACTATTGTCTCCATTATTGATTTTGCTGAGAATTATACACTTAAACCTCAGAATGAAGTACAAGCATTGTATTACCATTCTATACAAGTGACGATCTTTGTACATATAGTATTCTTGCATGCACATGATAGCATAGACGTAGATAGAAAGGTTTTAAGAGAGTATCACTTCTACATCAGTGATGATCGCACACATTCATAAGAGTTTGTGCAAGGTTTCTTCAAAGTTTTCTATGATAATTTAACGGAAAGAGGTATTGAGTACAACTAACACATAATATGGTCAGATAATTGCACCTCACAATTCAAGAATGCAAGGATGTTCTATTGGTTGAGTAGGATGCACGTGACAAGTGGTGTTCAACATTTTTCGAATATCATGAAGGTGGGGCATGGAAAAGGCGAGCATGATGGTGCAGGTGCATGTGTAAAAAGAGCTCTTTCCATAGAGGAATTGAAGTACAAAGGTGGTGCAGAGTTAATAAATGCACAAACAATTGTGCGATGGTGAAACTCTATGATGGGAATGGGTAATGAAGGTAATTCTATGGTTAATAGGTTTTTTTGGTTGATAAATGATACTAACATTGGAAACTATCTAGATTGTTGTAGACTTAAAGGATCAAGTGACATGCACTCATTTAGAAGTTCAAATGCAGCATCACTGGGTATTTATACTAGATTAATGGCATGTTTTTTCTTGTCTTGTATGAATTTTGCGTGGGAGGAATGCGAATCAAAAGTGTGGGTTGAAAAATGGTCTTCTACACCTTTGCAACCGCTTGATACATATTAACTTCCTAGAGCACTACAATTGAGCCAGTTTGAAGCATCGACAGATTTTGATCACATATCTGACCTAGTTGAACTAGGTAATTTCTCATTTTATTCTTCATTTTGAGACTTATCCCTCATTTTGAACCAGGTAATTTCTCAATTTCTCAATTTCTTAAGTGTTTAGGGTGTTAAATTATCCCTCTATAAATTGGAGGTCATGTATATGTAGTTGTTGCAGATGAGAACAATGAGGAAGGTACTGATTACTTTTTGTGTCGCTGTATTGAGGGAAAAAATAAATTGACAACTACAGTCATTGATGGAGAGGGTATTGAGTACCCAATAGGATCTTTTGTTTTGACAGGGACATGGCTTAGAAGGTATGCTATCAAAATATAATGTGTTCTTGTTTGATGACTTTGAGACCTCTTACCATCATTTTATTACACTTTGTATGTTGAATTTTGTATTCATTTATGCTTCTATGAAATGCAGGTACCCTATCAAAAAATCCAAGAATTGGTTGTTTGAGGACTATTAGACACATAGACATATTTTGCATTGCTCAAACCTTCTTTTTGCAACAAATATTGAATTGATAAAGTATACTGGTAGACCTCGTAATAAGAATTTATGGAAACTTTGTGAATCTGAACATGAGGCAATACATGACACAATAAGGGTTAGAGCCGATCCAGAAGGTTCACTCAATTAGTTATGGGCCATCATGAAGAATAATTCTACAAATGGTAGAATTATTTTGACAATTTTGTATATAAATTTTGTGAAACAATCTAACTTCACTTTTTTGTAAATATAAATGACTATGAAGTGCTCCACATGCATATTTGGAGACCAAATTTTGTATATTGAAAGAAGATCAAATTGTATATAAAAGTGGCCATAGGTTTATTTATATATACCGAGGGTCCACATTTTGTATATTACAATTATAACAATGGCTCATGGAGTGGATATCTCATGTTTCTCTAAATTATAATAATGGTTCATGTTTAGTATTTATGTATGTATGTTCATTTTCATATTATATCTTTGTCATGCATTGTATTTATGTATTTATGTTCATTTTCATATTATATCTTTTCCATGTATTGTATGTTTGAATTATTTTACATCTATTACAATCAAAATTATGGTGTTATATGTTATGCTTTGTGGACGTTAGAATTGTTTTACTTCTATTGCTGCCCAATTTGGCTTAGTGCACCTTGGGAACACTTCAGTCTGACTTGTGCTAGAATGTTCTTGATGGTTTTCAACCAAAAAAGGGTCTCCCCTAGCATTTACCTAGCCAACTAGAGCTGATGGAGCAGACGGTTTGGTCCCATGATGAACGGTTTGAAAGATGCACCATTGAGCAACTTTCAACTGAGCAACACTGCAACTTTTTGTACCAACCAAGATCAGATCGGAAAATGGAATCTCTTGAAACTGAGCCATGTGCTTGTAGGCCTTCCCAAGATGGTCCTTGTACACTTCACAAATCTCTGATATCTCTCACGAGGTCCAAGAAATGGCTCTCCAAAAATTGCTTCCCAATTTGGCTTAGTGCACCTT
>MU227231.1:646070-659704 GCA_018584345.1 Thuja plicata | reverse complement strand
AATGACCACAACTAGATCTATACAATGTCTTGATATATCTATGACTGTGGTGGATCATCAAAATTTAGCTTCTTCACAGCAACACTTGGTTCACTAAGTCTCTGCACAAGAACAATTCAAATGTTAAGCCATATATATTATCTCAAAATAATATCAGAATACATAAATATTGGGCTGTAATTTGCATACTGAAGCCTCAGCTAGATCTCTTATTCTTGGGCTGACTAATAAACAAGATGGGCTCCATAGTGGGTGAGAGGGATGCCTATAAAAATGGCCAGGTAGAGGAATGACGGGCAGTGGTGAAGGGTCCTACAACAAAAAAAAATAATACAAAATACATGTTATAAATAAGAAATACTAAAAAATAAAAAATGCA
Organism: Thuja plicata; assembly: GCA_018584345.1. Taxonomy (NCBI): domain Eukaryota; kingdom Viridiplantae; phylum Streptophyta; class Pinopsida; order Cupressales; family Cupressaceae; genus Thuja; species Thuja plicata. Next base: position 659,325 of record MU227231.1, on the reverse strand, counting down.
TGGACTGAAAAGAAAATTCATACCGCAACTAGATCTTATGTGCTAGGAAAGGGATCCACAGGAAGTGGAGAAGGGTTCACCTCATCTGAGTAAGCTATGACCAATTCCTATATGAAAAGTCATAGAAAATGACATACTAATAGAGAAACATGATTTCTAAAATATTTAGAACAAACAAGAATGCAATTGAAAGTAAATATGAAAATGTGTTACCTCCTCCCTCTCCTGAACATCAGCAATGTCTAGGGCATTCATCAGTTCAGTGAAACCCAATTGATTCTACATGTATACAATAAACAAGTCAGGTGCATTCATCAATATAGACTACATTGAAATGTTCATAATACATTTCAACAAATATACTTAAATTGGACTTAATTACCTTTTTTTTGTTTCAATGTCCCCAATGATTTCTTCCTCTTTCCTAATGACCTTGAGCTTGGTGGGGTAGGCTAACAAAATCAAAATTAACATAAGAGAAACAATATGATACTACATGTGTTCAATTAAAACTATAAACAAGAGGTGTGCTAAAAATGATACCACATAGCTCTCTAAGCCAAAGTCAATGGCAGAAAGGGTGACATCCTCAATCTTAGAAATTTGAACCCCTGACAAGCCCTATAAAACACCAAATAAATATATAAGCAATAGTTTACAATGAAGATTATGATTCACTTGAATTCTACAAATGATTATGCTCCACAACTCTATTATCACAAGTTTATAATCAAATTTTACAAACCATTATTACAATATAAAATTTTGAACTCTTCGTTCATACACAAGACTATACTTTAACAAATTTGTAGGCACAGTTAGAGAAGGATCGTCCGGATTGTATTCATGGGGGTCAAAGGTTAGGACTAAGAGTGCCAAAAGTCATAGTTTGCCCATGTTGGCAATTTAGGCCTAGTAAGGCTTGTAAGGGGATATAAGAGCTTTTAGGAGTTTGATAGCATTATGAACCTTTAGAAAGGTTAATACAATGTTGTGGAAGACTAAATGGTTGTAATTTGTCGAAGTTGACACTTTAGTGTCAACTAGACAACAAATCTCAACAAATTTTAAAATGTAACTAATCTGTAACAGTCATGTAACTGACCCTTACAGTTAGGCAGGGAGATAACTGGCCTTGTAAGGCTTTGTAGAGAAATTTTAGGTGTGAGGAGTTAGTGTGTGGAGATGGTGGAGTATTTACAAGCAATTTAGAAGTTTTTAATCAATAAAACAAAACTATTTTCTGCAAATTCTTTCACTGTTTCACAAGTATAGTCTAAACAGTGAGTTGAAATGGTAGTTCAAAGTGTGATCTTAGTGTAAGAGTGATATAGGACATTTCATTCATTGTGTTTTCACTTTCCCTTGCATTCTTTTTATCATTCATCGTGTTTAGTTGAAGAATATTGGAATGGTGTCTTCAAACCAGTGACTAGTTAAACACAGTCAACATTTCCTTGTTTTGAACATTCAGAATGTTGAATCTCTCCCACCCTCTGTAGTCACTGTTATTGGTGGAAGAGAGTGAAGATGTAACATATTTATTTTTCCATACTTATCTTATGCAAGAGATGGAAGAATGTGTTTGAAGAACCAAGGATGGTTGTGGTTGTTGACAGAGAACATGTCCTGATTTGACACCAGTCAGTTATAAGGTGGATTTCTTCAAGGATGAAGGGGTTTTGTGATGGATTCTACATGTGGGGGTCTATAGGTAAATGTGTATGCATTTGATTTGGCCTGGAGTGGATTGGAGAGGTCCTTTTGATCAGACCGTAGGTGTGTGATCCTAGAAGTGAGGGTTTAGTGGCTAAGGCCATAGATAAAGGATAGAGCCTTGGAGAGTTGAAAATATGTTGTTTCCTTACCCGTAAAAGGACTGTTTCAGCCTTTGGAGCCATGGGATTAAGTGGAGTTAGGGGTTGCTTTATAAATGAGGAGAATTAGGCTTAGTTTGGAGGTTACATGAGTATTAGATCGTGGGTATGGTCCAAAGGAGTATATACTAAATATTGGGGAGGATTTAAATATCCCAAAAGGTTATTTGAATCATGTTTTAGTTTCCTTATTTATTTGGGGAATGTTGGAGAAAATGACAAAATAGTGACTGGTGTGGGCTACTAGCTTTAAGGGATGAATGTGAGAGTTGGGTAAGGGATTGGTTATCCAGACTTCATGGGTTGATGGAACATGGTAGATAGGCCATAAGGAGATTATTTATATATTTTAAATGAAGGTTGAAGTCGTGGGTAAAGATATTGTGTTTGGGAAGCACTAGGAGCACTTGGAGTAGCCTAGAAGGTGAGTCCTTGAGGGGGCTTTGGAAGTGAGAAGTTGTTACAAATAGGAGATGGATTGTTGTCAAACATGATCAATGAGGTCACCAACCACCACCTCTACATCATATATATTGGGAGTCTTCAAAAGGCCATGGAGGTGTATTGAAGGATTAAGGATCATCACAATCAATGAACAATCATAGATTGTATTCATGATTTTGAACAAGAAATAAGAGTAAAAGAATAATGGTTGGATATTTCGAATGATGTCCAAGGCTGATTCAGAAGCCAATAAGTGATTGGTTGGGGTATGAGTCTATGTATGAGTTTAGCATTAGTTGAATTGAGTCCAAGGATGGAGGGTGGAAGTTCAAATCAATTTGAGTCATGATGGTTAGACAAGGAAGTGAATTCCTTGAGTTGAATTACATTAGAAAAAATTCTTTGACCATAAAGAAATAGAAAAAAAACATACACTAAGTTACCACCATACAAATTATTAAGATATGATATTTTCAAAATAACGTAGTATTCTATTTTAGGAATATTTATAAAACATTACCTCAGGTGTTTGAGCTAGCTACCTATCTACGTGTACTATAATGAGCACTCCTTAGTGTGCTTGTACCACTAGCTGCACCCTGCAATGCATATTATTCATGTATCAATTTAGATTCTTCTATACATAAATTTTATTTACTTTTAACATATTTAGATAATTAATTAAAATAACATGTCAAAACACAAATTTAAACAAACCTGTGTTGGCTCTGAACAATACACCATCGACAACAGATCATCTATGAGGGCCACATCCTTAGTATTGGATGCCTGACATCTTTTTCTGCAATGTACACATGAATGGGATTTCAAACCATCCACACTCGCCTGGCTATCTACCCCATCATATATACCATTACAACTGATGCAGATATGCTCAATGGGCTGGGCTGACCCTGCAAATGTATCTGATGATAATGGAGCTCGCACGGGATGAGATGATCCTAATGGTGCATCTAATGGTGATGGAGCTGGTGTGGGATGGGATGATCCTAATGGCACATCTGATGAAGATGGAGGTGGCACAGGAACTGATCCATCCTCTCCAACTAACTGATTGCCATGCTGGATAATGACATCAGTCAATGATGCAACTGCATGAAGAGTCTGTATATCCATAGAATCCACCACTAATAGGAACACAACATGAATGAGGGGTTTTCTCACAGTATGCCTCCTCTCTTATGGTTGAGTAATCCTATGTGCCCCAGGTCTATCCTGTGCATAGCCTCTCCCTCTACCCTGGAACTCATGAAAGTCAAAGTAATTTGGCTTCTCGCCAATGGTAAACTCACAGTATAGCCTCCTCAAAAAATATAAAGGAACCTCATTATTATTACAAGGTGGTTGGTCAAATACCATGTACCACGTATCCCAAAAAGTCAATTTCATCTCCCTATGAACACATCAATGTATAGGAAATCATTTTGTATTAACTTCTAGGGAATTGCTAGTATTAGGATCGGTAAAAAGGGCACATATGTCACGTTTCTATATGCCTTTTCTTTTCACATCCTCATAGAATAAACCATTAGCATAAAATGTACGACACCTATTCCTCCATGAACCCCATTTTGTCACCTCTTGAGACACCTCATTTGCACTATTAGACATTTTTCCTAATGTAGTGGCGAGGGTAGAGTGATGTTGAAGACCGGAAGCCTTCAACCTATTGACCAATGTATTAATTTGTGCACTATTTTGGTTAAGGCATTGCATGAGGTCCTCTTGTATTCCATTTACATGATCTAATGGCACATGTGGAGGGTTTACGGGTGGTGGTGGCTGTGGACGAGGAGAATTTTGAGGAGGGTTTACGGGTGGTGATGGTGGTGGATGAGGAGAATTTGGATGAGGGTTTACGGGGGGTGGTCTTTCATTTCTTTTTCTTTTTCTGGGGTTGTTTGATGAATCTGTTGTGAAATTAATTTAAAAGATAACAAAAAATCAATATCATAACCTAATTTGATAAAAAAAAGTAAAAAATCAACAACAAAACAACCAAAAAATTAATACATACCTTTCTTATGGGGCGCCATTGCTTGGAAATGTGCAAATTGTTGAAGATTTATTGTTTTCTTCAAAGCTCGATTGGGGTCTATGGCGTATTTGGTCTTCTAGGGTATGCTGCTCTACAGTTTAGGCGTTAGAAATGGCCTAAGCCACGGGCTGTCCAAAAACTAATATGTTTCTAATAACCTGATCGGGTTATTAGGAAAATTATATGTCTAATAACCCGATCGGGTTCATTGAAACATCTCAGAACCCGATCGGGTTCTTCAATGAACTTGATCGGGTTATTAGAAAGTTTAGATTTTTTAATAATATTGTCTAGGCTTGGTTACCAATCCTAGTACAATTTCAAAATTTCTATAACCTGATCGGGTTATATGAAATTTGAATTTTTTTTAAAGATGTGTCCACTTTTTTGGTCCACAACTTGGTGCACACACCCCTCTCTCAATACAATCTTCTCAATATCCTCAACACAATTCTCCTTAAACTAGTAGGGATTTTCACATATAATCTCTCCCACTTTGACAACAATGGAAAAGGGTGCCATAACTCTTCTTTAATCTTTTGCAAGGTGTAGCTTTTTCAAATCTTCATGTCTAGTAGCTATGTACAAAATCACCCAAATATGCTCTATAGTGTTCCTGTGATCACTCCCCCTAAGGAGTAGATCCATACATCAAGTCCAGAAAATGATATAGCTCTGAAAGCCACTAGATTGATGCATGTTTGCATCAATTAATTGTCACAAGGAGGGGCTCTCACCCCAAGCATGCTTCTTATATACTCAAAAGCATCTTTTGGAAAAGGTTTTGTAAATATATCTACTATCTATTCCTTTGTGCTAACATACTCCAGTCTAATCTCTTTCTCTGCTACCTTATCTCTCAAGAAATTATACTTAATAGAAATATGTTTAGTCTTTGAATGCATTACAGGATTCTTTGACATATTCACTGTGCTAGTGTTATCACAATGGATAACCACTAGCTCTTCAAAAATTATTCCAATTTCCTTCAGCATTTGTTTCATCCAAACAACTTGTGTAAAATTTATAGCAGCAGCAACATACTCAAATTCAGCAGTAGACTGAGAAATACAGTCATGCTTCTTGCTTAACCATGAAACTAGCCTTTTTCCAAGGAAAAATTCTCCACCACTTGTACTCTTTCTATCATCAACTCTACCTGCCCAATCAGCATCAGTATAAGCATGTAAAATAAAGTCATTTGATTTTTCATACCATAATCCATACTCTATTGTTCCTTTCAAGTATCTGAAAATTCTTTTCACAGCAGCAAGGTGTGTCTCTTTACGATCTGCTTGATATCTTGCCACAATTCCAACTACATTGGAAATATCTGGTCTGGTGCGAGTTAGATATTGTAGACCTCCAATCATTGATCTATACTTTGTCTGAAAAACACTCTGAGTTTCATCATTACTAGTAAGTTTATAACCAGTCACCATGGGTGTCCCAATAGGTTTACAATCTTCCATTCCAAACTTATTCAATATTTCATTAAGGTACTTGGTCTGAGATATAAAAATACCATTCTTATTTTGATTAATTTACAAACCAAGAAAAAATTTCATCTCACCAATCATTGACATTTCAAATTCATTTTCCATTTCTTTAGAGAACTTTTTACTCATTTTATCATTGCCTCCAAAAATGATATCATCAACAAAAAATTCTATGATTAGGATTCCATCTTCACCAGTTCTTTAATATATATTACTGTCTGCATTACCTTTTCTGAAACCAAGATGAAGTAGATATATGTCTACTCTTGCATACCATGGTCTCGGTGCTTGTTTCAATCCATAAAATGCTTTCTTCAACTTACAAACCATGTCTTCATCTTCTGTCAAAGGAAATCCATTAGGTTTCTCTATGTATACTTCTTCTTCCAAATCTTCATTCAAGAATGCAAATTTCACATCCATCTGATATACTTTAAATTCTTTATGTGCAGCATAAGCAAGTTATAATCTCACAGCATCCAACCTAGCAACAAGAGCAAATGTTTCTTCAAAATCTATGTCTTCTTGTTACGAGTAGCCTTTATAAACCACTCTAGCCTTATTTATTACTGTTACTCCAAATGAGCTTTGAAGGTTGTCATTAGTATTCAAGCATTCAAATACCCAGTCGGTAACAGAGTCACAGACAGACTGGTCGGTATGATCATCGAGTGTAGAGTTAACCGAGTACACTGATCATGTGCAAAGTTAACCAAGTGTAGTGATCACCAAGAAGAAAAACTTTACTGAGCAACACTGTACGCCGAGCACACAGTTTACATCGAGATACCCAAAGAACACCAAGCACCGAGAGATAATATTTACCGAGTGAACCAACGGTCACATAAAAATTTGTATTGGAACATCAATATAGGTAACAAATTTTTTCCGAGCTTGATAACAATTTACAATGATCGAGGAAAACATTAATTACAGATTCACATCATTAATTATTTATATCTCCTATGTTTAGATGATCAAGGTAAATGTTGTACACCGTTGATCTTAGGTTTTTATAAGATATTGTAAAACCCTAATTAGGTCAAGAAGTTTTATATATGTAATGTTAAGATGCCATTTTGTAATGTATGATGACCAAGTAATGATCAAGTAGCCACCATACTATGGAGAACAAAGATCAGACAAGGGTTTTAGGACAAGGACTACATTGTAGCATTCAATTTTCAGAACAAAAGAAAGGCTACCAAGAAGTACAGAAGGTATTATCATTCACAATAAGGTGATAAATTTATCATACTTAAATAATATGTATCTACAATATAGAGACTATAATATGTTTAGATCACACAACTTTGTTACTCTCTGACAATTATAACAATCATAAAATCTCCTAACAGAGTAGACTTAACCGTCTTTATATAAATTTCTTAACCGAGTGCACACATACTTTGTGTTGCTAAATCCTCACATGAGGTAGATCTAATCAATCTTATTGTTACTCCTAGCAGGGTAAGGTCACCAGAAGTGATCAGTCTTTGTAATCTCTAACAGGATAATTTATTACTGCAGTAGTGAATCTTTTTGGTTCTCATCCCCATCGTATTTTTTACCTTCTAATAAGGGTTTTCTATGATACCAAAATACTAGTGTCATTTGTACTTAAGTTTCATGTATGTTTTATTGTTTACAATACATGTATTTACATTTTAGCAACGACATTACATGTTTGGTAAACGATATCTACTCAGTCGGTTATAAATATAGTATATTTGATTACAAAGATTTGTTTGAAATTTTTTAAGGGTACTGATTCACCCCTCCCCTCTCAGTACACGCCTTTCTATTATCCCAAAAATTGGTATCAAAGCTAGTTCTCTTGTTTAGAAAGTTTAATCACTGGAGAGAAAAGATCTTGCAATGGAAAGGTATATGCTTGATAAAACTATTGAGAACCATAAGTTATAGTTGCAGATCTATATCGAGCAATACAAAGAAGCCAAGGACAAACTCAGGGAGATGTTGATTAAGATAAAGGACATTGCACTTCATTGTCATGAAACTGATTATCAGGAAGAAGCGATTCATGACCCATTTGACACATCTGGATCTAGATCTGGTAGCATATCTAATGCATTTGAAGGAATCATAACAAATCTATTTGAGAGCAATCAACATTTTACTGAACAATTGAAAGCACTAAAGATCGGTCAAGATACACAAATGGTTAGAATGGTTGAAGCCTTAAATGATGCAAAGAAAGTTGAACAAGATAGAAACATGGTTGTTGACAACATAAGACAAATTACTGAAAAGTTACAAGAAAAAGAATCTGAGATAATGAGACTTACTGAACATTACTTTGAGATCACCTCAAGTGGTTTTTATAAGTCATGAGGCCAATTGAGTGAATATTGAGCTTGCTAGAAAACTAGAAGACATTGGTGTATTGAAAGAAGAGAATGAAAAATTGAGAAATGAATTGAATATCCTACAACAACATCATGAAGTGATTAAGAGATCTGAAGACACTAAAAGAATGGATGAATTTTTGAATAATCAGAGAAGAATGAACAACAATACCGGATTAGGGTATACCGAGCAAGGAGAATTGTCAAATAAAGCTAAACAAAGGAATGTCTACTCAAATCCTAAGCCTAAGAAAGGCTCTTGCCATCACTGTGGAAAACCAGGCTACACATCAAACATTTGCAGGAGAAAAGCAAAAGGTATATCTAGAAACTCTCCTAAATTCAATGGAAATTTTTATAACTGTAATAAGCATGGACATCAATCACATGAATGCAGAGCTAAGCTAAACAAACCATAGAAGAAACCCTACATGGATAAATATTGTATAATTTGCAACATGTATGGTCACACATCACAAGCATGTAGGACTAATACAAAGAAAATCTGGAAACCTAAAGTACAAGAAAAGGTAAATCAACTGAGAAGACAAGGTAATGTTTAAGCTTGGGATTATAACACTTGGCCAAATTGCACAGCATGTGGTAAATAAGGGCATATAGCATAAAACTGCATGAGATAATGGAGAACTAAGTCTAGGAATTTGTCAAACTCTGGCATGGCTTGCTCACACTATCATAAGCTCAGTCACTTAAGAAGAGATTGTGCAGACCAAATAAATACTTATGGAAATGGAAATACAATCAAAGAAATCATGAGGATCATAAATCAAATGTGGAGGAGAGCATCAAATGATAATGTTGGACCAAGAACAATAGTCTGTGCCACCTCATCTGATAGATTAGGTGATTCCACCACCTCCACCTAAGCAATACAAGTAGGTATGGAACTATGTTTTGCAAAGCTATATCTTACATCACTTCCTATATTCATTGTACAAATGCCAAATTAACATGAATTAAGATGCACTATGGTATTGTTTTTTATTACTTTGATCTAGTTGTGTCAGTTAATCTGTACCGAGTTAGTAATGCCAGTCGGTGAACATGTGAGAGACAACTAAGTTGCTAAGGCAACCAAGAATTTGGTATGCTCACTAAGCTGAGATATCCTTAGTATTAACCGAGTATTATGTTTGTCTACCGAGTGGTTGATAAAAAGTATTTATTGTGTCAACTAAAATTATTTGGTATAAATTTGAGGGAGGTGTACTCATTTTTTCACACATCGATCATAGAGAAGAGAAGATATATTGAGAACCTCTTCACAACAGAGAAATTCAAAGAATTTTACAAAGATTCTGAGCATATTTCGAGTGGTTAAAGGTTAGAACTAGTACACATTTGCACTTACCAAGTTATTTGAGCTCTTTCGTGAAAGCCCTAAATCTGAAAACAATGGTGTCCTCATCATGAACCATGAAGGAAAAGATGGGTAAAGATAAAAAGATGATTCTTGTTAAGAATTATACATGCATTGAACCCCATTACAAGATACATCCACAGGTTGCAGTTCAACCCGATGACAAAGGTGTGTTCTCCGCAATACTGCCTAGGGTTCTACTGGTTCATGTTGTGAGAGCTTACATTCACTGTAAGATCAGTGAGACAAGGTATTTTTAACTAATATCAACATATCAGTCACTTTGCACTGATAGGAAACTAAAAGATGATCACAAACTCCTAGAAGTCAAAGGGTTAACCAATGCCCTACATTTCCCGAAGGAGTTCAAAACCAAATGGATCCGCATTGTCTTGAGTTGAGTTCATGATGGAAATCTTTGGTTGGATGAACCAAAGAAAATAAGAAAAGATGTGATACATGCAGTAACCGGGTATCCTACATCCAATAAATCAAAATCCCTAAGGCACCCTCCCAGAACCGAGATCAAAAAACTAATAGGAGTCGAGTGGGATGGTAGAGGTCTACGGATCAACACCATCAGTGATCCTAAACTTAGGTTTGGTGTGTATGTTATTTCATACAAGATCTTCTAGTCAATAAAATGTAATAGAATTGCATGTGGAGCTATTGATATTGCATGCAAGATTGTAAAAAAGGGTTTACAACTTGACCTAGCCAAGTTGTTGCAGAGGAAACTTGAAGAAAATATGAGAACAATCTGATCAGCATGATCTAACACTTGTAAGTTTGGTTCTCTACTGCTATGTAGATTTTTCTATCTGCAAAACTTTTTTCTCTCCATTGGTAATGTGAAATGGAAGACAAACCGATCGATTGCACTGTAAATCGGTGACTTCATTACAAGTCTAAGCACAAAATTTGAACCAGTTATGAATGACTATTTTACAAAGTTCAAAGAAAGAATGGGGAAGAGAATAAGAATACCAATGCAGTTGGTAGAGAAGTATAAGGATTACATATGTTTTGTAGTTGACACAGACACTACTCACATCAAGACTAACAACCGAGGATAGCATGGCTACCTCCGATGGACTATGAAATGGATATTGATTTAGCTTATGAAGCTATAGAAAAGTTACTTAACGAACCAGTTGACAAATATTCCATGAGATTTGGCACATATGACGAAGCTAAGACCAGAATATCAATTGGACTTCAAGTTGAAAAGATGGATAGGAAGAAGACTAATATTGTAAAGAATTCAAAAAGAAAATTTGCTATCATTGATGAAGAACTGGATAAATCAGTTGATGATACCGAGGAGCAGACCAAAGTCAGTGAAGATGAAGAAAAAGATAAAGATTTTGATGCCACCGAGTTTGATGAAGCACAAGTAGAGGCTCCTAAGGCCAAAAAGGGAAAAGGCATAAAGACTGAGTCTCTACCAAGGACAAGATCAAGATTGGTGACAGTAGATTCACCACCTTTGAAGAAAGGAGTTGCAAAGATTACAAGGTCATCACCGAAATACACTTATCAGACAAGGAAACCAAAGACTATTGTACCGAGACAAATAAATAAGTATGTAAGGATAAAGATGATAAGGATGATTTTGATGAAAATACTGATCAATTTAAGATTGTGCAGAATAAAGTACCAAAGACTATTGATGAAATTACATAAGCAATCAGAACAACCGGAAGGTTAGGACATCCTAAGATGAACGCTTATGCAAATATGACTACCGAGAATCAGGATAAACTTGAAGAAGATGTCATTGGTATGATGATTACTTTCAAGAAGGTCCTTGTTGAATTTTCTACTTACATTCCACAAGAATTATATGATAAAATATCATCCCGATGGACTTATGCACTTAACACTGAGAAACAGATGAGAGAGGAAGCTCTCACTCTACTTAAGGTTGATTGCACAATAAAACAAATTAATGATATAATGAAACAGTATGCAAAGAAATTCCCCAAGAAAGAAAGAACACTGAATATACTTCGAGGGAATTTGAAGGAAGTTGATGAAGAGAGCACTAGGATTTGGAACAATCTGTTGAATCCAACCAAGGAAACCGAGGAAACCAAGGACCTTGCATCTACAGTCGACGTTGGGGGACATTGAATGAGAATAGAGACAATAAATAGATGATGCAACTATTGATAATGTATTGGATGATATTCCTGAATGGTTGACTAATCTAGGTCATGTAGAGATCACAATTAAAGATATAACTGAAGGTGATCCTAATGACAAGGCAAAATAAAATGAAATGATAATTGAAGCCACCAAGACCTTATGTGAGAAAGATACAACAAAGGTCTCCTGAGAAATGGTACCAAGTAATCTTCCAATTTTGGTAAAAGCTATTGATATAGAAATTGAAGCACAAAAGAAGACACCTGAGCAGGTCATAGATACAACTGAAGACAAGAGTGATACACAAGGTAAAGAGACCGAGCATAGTGGAGACACAAAACAAGGTGATACACTTAAAGATACCACTAATGAAGTAGAAAAAGGTGAAGGTACAACAAAAATAATGGTAGATACACCTACCAATGAAACCAGGTCAACTACCGAGAGACCTTCACAAGGCATCACACCCACCGAGCCATCAAAGCAAGAAATTGAGAAAAAGTCTCAACTATCACTAACTTTATCTCCTACATCAAGTGTGAAAGGGAAGAAGAAGAAGAATAAGAAAGGGAGAAAGGATGCAGTTACATTAGATGAAATCATAGACATCCCTAACTGTGATCCATAGAAAGTTGATCTAGAAACACTTAGTAAATATGGAGAGTTATGCACCCGAAAAGCAGCACAAGGAAAGCTAAGGCAAGAACACAAAAATGCACAAGTGCTAGAGGCTGCAAAGGAGATTGTACAACAAGTTATTCCTAACGTGAACATCAATGAATCAACCCCCATCATTGATCAACTTGCACTGCTCATCGAGGCAATAAATGGTCCAGACATTGATACCAAGCAGAAGTTACAAGAGAGAGAAGAAAAGAAGATTCAGTACAAGGTTACTGAGAAGATCAGCCAAGCAGTGGTAGTAAACAATGTAATTCTATCAGAATTTGTAACTGGATTAGAAAATTTTATTACTGAAGCCCTTACAATTCTGTAGAAGTTATGCACTTTAGATCACTTCACTACTGAGCTTAGTAAAAAGATGAAGAAATTGGATGAAGATCTTAAAGATAGTGCAAACAGTCTTTCACCTGAGCAACATGCATTGCAGATGCATTACACCAAGGTTCTACAAACTCTGCACTTGAGACTAGATTTGAAGAAGGAAGAGGAAAAGATCAGAGAACAGGTAACTGAGATACAAGCTATGTTACTAGCACATTTAGTTATGATGCAAAAGCATGTGAAAATGGAAAAGAACTTGATTTCCACCCCGGAGTTATCAATTACATAGAGCATCTATGATATGCATGCTCAACTAAACCTAGATAATTTAAGCCTCAAGCATCTAAAGGAGGAATGGGAGAAGTTATTGGGAAATCTCTAGAAAACCCATCCTAATATTTTTGACAAGTTGTAAGTTATTTATTTTGGTCATCACTTTTAGAAAAGGGAGAAACATATATATATATATA
>MU227231.1:623158-646000 GCA_018584345.1 Thuja plicata | reverse complement strand
TATATATATATACCAAGCATGTACAAAGGGGGAGTCACTATGTATAGCTACTATGTATAACTTGTTGGGTATATACTACATCTACATATGCAAGTTTTTGATACTAATGCCGAAGGGGAGAATGTTATTCCAAATGAGCTTTGAAGGTTGTCATTAGTATTCAAGCATTCAAATACCCAATCGATAACAGAGTCATAGATAGACTAGTCAGTATGATCCTCGAGTGCAGAGTTAACCGAGTGCACTGATCACACGCAGAGTTAACCGAGTGCATTGATCACTGATTGGACATACTTTACCGAGCAACAATGTACACCGAGAACATATTTTACACTGAGATACACAAAGAACACCGATCACTGAGAAAGAGTATTTACCAAGTGAACCAGTGGTCACATAAAAGTTTGTATTGGCACATCAATCTAGGTAACAAATTTTTTCTGATTTGGATAACGGTTTACAATGATCAAGGAGAACATTAATTACAAATTCACAACATTAATTTTTTATATCTCCTATGTTTAGATGATCAAGGTAAATGGTGTACACCGTTGATCTTAGGTTTTTCTAAGATATTGTAAAAGCCTAATTAAGTCAAGAATTTTTATATATGTAATGTTAAGATGTCATTTTGTAATGTATGATGATCAAGTAATGATCAAGTAGTCACCATACTACGGACATCAGAGATCAGACAAGGGTTTAGGACAAGGACTACATTGCAGCATTCAATTTTCAAAATAGAAGCAAGGCTACCAAAAAGTATAGAAGGTATTATCATTCACAGTAAGGTGATAAATTTATTGTACTTAAAGGATCTATATCCATAATATAGATTTTGTAATATGTTCAGATCACACAACTTTGTTACTCTCTGACAAGTGTAACAATCCTAAAATCTCATAACAGAGTAGACTTAACCATCTTTACATAAATCTCTTAACCAAGTGCACACATACTTTTTGTTGCTAAATCCTCAAACAAGGTAGATCTAATTGATCTTATTGTTACTCCTAACAAGGTAAGGTCACCAAAAGTGATCAATCTTTACATAATCTCTAATGGGCTACTTTATTACTGCAGTAGTGAAGCTTTGTGGGTCTCATCCCCACCATAGTTTTTACCTTCTAACAGGGGTTTTCTGTGATACCAAAATACTAGTGTCATGTGTACTTAAGTCTCATGTATGTTTTATTGTTTACATTACACGCATTTACATTTCAGCAGTGACATTACATCTTTGGTGAAAGATATCTACTCAGTCGGTTATAATAGTATATTTGATTACAAGATTTGTTTGAAATTTTTTAAGGGTACTGATTCACCCCTCCCCTCTCAGTACAAACCTTTCTATTATCCCAACACTTACCATTGTTCCTTCCTCATCCATTTTGTTTCTGAAAACCCATTTAGTTCCTATCACATTTTTGTTTTTAGGTCTTGGAACCAATTCCTAAGTGTTTTTTTTGTTTATCTTTTCTAGTTCTTCCTACATAGCTTTAGTCCAAGATTCATCTCTACATGCTTCATCAGTAAATTTTGGCTCAACTTGAGAAATCAAAAAAATTTCATCTCTTACTTTTGATCTTGTTGTCATTCCTTTAATTGCATTACCAATGATTTGATTTTTAGGATGACTCTTATTAACATACTTCAGAGTCTTGGGAGTTTCAAGAAGCTCAATTGTTTCATCTTCAATCTCGTTATCAATCTCCAAAGGTTCTGCAGGATCAACAGTGACCTCTTTTATCTCTGCAATCTGACCACAGTCATACATTCTTTCCTGAATCTGAAACTTTTCATTTGTCCTCACATTAACACTTTCAATCAACTTCCTCAATCTCAAATTAAAACATTTATAGGCTTTTCTCTTAGTAGAATAACCAAGGAAGATACCTTCATCACTTCTAGCATCAAACTTTCCTATCTCATCATCTCTTTTGATATAGCATTTACTTCCAAACATTCTAAAATATTTTACAGTAGGAGTTTGATCAAACCATAATTCATAAGGAGTATTACTTGTACCTTCTTTGATCTGAATTTTGTTCAAGGTGTACACAGCAGTACCAACAACTTCTCTCCAATGAACATGTGATACATTTCCTTCCAAGAGCATAGTTCTGGCAGCATCAAATATTTTTTTGTTTCTTCACTCTGATGTCTCATTTTGTTGTGGTGTCCTAGGAGAAGATGTTTATCTGAATATTCCATGCTCTTTGCAGTAGGTATTAAATAAATCTAAAGTAAACTCACCACCTCTATCTGATCTCAAACATTTTATTTTCAAACCTGATTCATTCTTAACTTTTTCTTTGAATATATTGAATTTTTCAAATGCCTCGGATTTCTCTCTTAAATATGTAACCCACATCATTCTAGAAAAGTCATCAATAAAAAGTATAAAATATCTTTCACCATAATAAGATCTTGCTCTTCTAGGACCACACAGATCTGTATGTACCAGATCCAACTTCCCTTTTGTTGAATAAGATTCAATTTTAAAACTGCTTCTAATCTGCTTTCCCATAACACACTCTCTACACATTGTGTTAGATGGTTTTACAATCTTAGATAGATCTCTTAGTGCATTAGTCATACTTTCCTTCACAATATTATCAAAGTTAACATGACAAAATCTTCTATGCCATAACCAACTGTTATCAACCTTCACAATAAAAAAAGAAGCCTTGGATGTATTCAATTCAAATATATTACCTCTAGATTTAATACCACATGTGATCAAGTCTCCTAATTTACTTCTGATAGAACATTTCCCATTAATTAATTTCAATTGATAACCTTGTCCACTAGTTGTTGAGAACACTCAACATATTATGCTTAAGTCCATCAACAAGTAGTACATTGTCAGTATTAGATTTTCCATCCAGAGAAATAGATCCAACTCCAATGATAAGCTTAGGAGTATTTTTACCAAATATAACAACACAACCATTATATCTTTTCATACTAACAAACTTGTTTTTATCTCCAGACATATGATGTGAACAACCACTATCTATAACCCATTCAAATTTCTTTTCAACATGAGATACTATGGTTTTTTCTTCATGTATAGGGTCATCATCCTTAATAGCAATAAATCCAATCTCATCATAGTCAATAGCTTCATCATCCAAAATACCTTCACTAGCATAATAACATTCCTTTTCTTTTGGATGCTTTGATTTGTAAAACTTAGGTTTATGTTTTGGAACCCTTATAGGACATCAAGATGAAAAATGACCTATCTTGTTGCATGAAAAACATTTCAAAGGTAGCTTGCCTTCAAATTTACCCTTACCTCTCTTTCCTCTTCTAGTGATAAGGCTACCACTTCATCTAGATTTATTTCTTCTTCATGTATTTGTTCCCATTCATCAGCATAGTCTCCAAGTTCTTCTCTCAAGTCACTATTGTTGGTGCTCGCAATTCCAGATAAGGTCTTTTTGTTTCTATGCACAATCGCCTTGAATGTTGACTCAACTTTAGGTAGAGAATCTCCCAGTTCTGCAGCCTCAAAAGTAGTTATCTTTCCAATCAACATCTCTCTACTGAATTTCATTGTCAAAGGTATAATCTCCTGTATAGCTTGTACTTTAGTTATGTATGTAGGTGTTAGAGACCTAAGAATATTTGTAATCACTTCTTCCTCATTGTAAGTACCTCTAGAGTTCCTGATGTCAGTACCCACTTCATTAATTCTCTGTACATATGCTCTAATGTTCTCATCATATTTCATTTTTAATGATTCCATCTTTGTCTTCCAATTTTTTAGCTTTTCCTATTTTTTAAACTTATCTCCTTCATAAAGTGCTTCCAATCTTGTCCAAATTTCATGTGCAGAATCTAAGTCTTTTACTTCTATGAATTCACCTTCAGAAAGTGTGTTGATCAATGCTTCCTTTGAAACCATGTTACATGAAAATAAATTATTTTCATCTTCAATAGCTTTATCCAATTCATCCTCAGTCTTTATCTTTTCCTTTCTTTTTTTTATCATCCAGTAGTCGATTCCCAAGAATAGCAAATGTGTTCGCGTCTTGTTCTTCCAAATGTCAAAGTTTTCAGGATCAAATTTTAGACTATCCTTCCTATAGTAAGTCATCTTCAAGATCATCTCAAGCTATTAAGCTTTCTCTCTAAGGACTTGTAGCTCTAATACCAATTGTTAGGAATACAGTCCACAAGCACAACTGAGAGGGGGGGGTGAATTAGTTGTGAGGAATAATATTAAACATTAAACTTTATAAACCAAAATTTCAATTCAAATGATAACATAGTAAATGCCAACACAATAACACAATCCTTTGTTGTTGAGGAATCCCTGTTAAAGGTAAAACCCTAGTGGGAATTAGCACCTACAAATAATGTATTGAGAGTATAGTATCCCTGTTAGGATCTTATTACAACATTACAGTACACAGTCCCAATTAAAGGAAAAACCCTATTAGGAGTCAAGAGTAACAGTGGGCTCACTTCCTAGGCACACCGCCCAAAGAAGGTTAAAGCCATCCTCAAGGATTTACAATAGGAACAAGTATATATAATAAATATACAATTGGACAGTGAACTTTATGATAGTAACTATCTTGTCTTGGTCAGTTACAATGAAGTACTATAATCACAAACTCTTCTCTACATCTAGTAGCTAATCAAGCTTCACAGCTTCCACACTTCTCTCTCTTTTCAATTACCTTCTCATCATACCACCATCTTTTCAAAAGAAAATATTTCTCATATATACCCTATTACAATAATTGATTAGGTTAACCAATTAAGCTTTCCCAATATACAAATAACTATTAAACCCCTTGCTAAGATACACATGGTACCTAAAACAAGTAAATATCAACTACAATACATCAGATATAATCCAAGATCCACAATCCATGCTCGTAATCCATAATGCATGCTACATCTCTGAAGATGACCCCAAATAGGTCTCCTCCAGAATACACGCCACAACTGACGTCACCAACAATCACATGACTTGAGATCAATAACAAACATTCCTTAATATGCCTTATGTTATCTGTTAAGCTCACATAACCTGAATCATCATCGCCTATAAGATATCCCCAAAACACAGAGACTCTCTCTGTCAAGCATCACTGTCACATTCCAGAAACCAATCTTCACTAAAACATCTATAACAACTCCAATATGAAATATTAAGCCAAGAAACCTTAGAAATAAGATCATCACACATCCTTCTACATATCATCATCTTTGCTTGTTCTGATTCATCTGTACTGTATCCGTACACTTCTGTCAATCATCATACAATAGTAATAACCAGTATGTTCTATCCATAGAAACATATGTTGACATCAGTGACAAAAAATGAATGCCAATAGCATCAGTAGTACCCAATTCTAATATCATCCAACATTAACACCCTGCATCCTCATTCAAATTTACAATAATAACCCTACCACCAACTTATATAATATGTTATAAACATTTGTCTATGGATATGACAAAATTCAAAACACACCTTTTTGTATATGAAGCATTAAAATCATACAATACTAAACACTTTTGGAACTGACTAAAGAACCATGTAATAATTGATATACCTGATAACACAAAAAAAATTTCTTCCTTGTACAATGATGCAATCTTAAGATTTTCCGTGTACATAGACTTTCCAATCTTTTCTAGTTTTGTTCTGAAGTCTTCTTCCCATACAAAGCATATCTTTAGAATCTTAAAGCACATGCTACACCACTCTTTTTAGCAATGAGCATATTTCCAAACTCTACACAATGATATCTCTTAATATGTATGATACCTCAACACTTATCCAATCTACACATTTTAGCATTATAGATTGTGTTTTCTACATCACGCAATTGTCATTCTTAATCTCTTTTCAATATATTTGTGCAAATACTCTTAGCATCAACTAATCCTTGAAGACAAGAGTTAGTCTAAAAACACTTTTACTCTTCTCAAAATGGTTTGCAACTCTATAACCACCACATGCTTCCTACAAAAAAGGATGTATCTTTAACTACCAATGATAAACTTTTTGTCTTCAACATGGTATTTCAACACATCTTTTTTATTGATCAACATAATCTCTTGAATCCATAAAAATATGTTAACTTCCTTGCTTAACATTCCAATCATCATGCTCCTGCTTATGAAAGATTGAATATTTAACTTTAGATATGAGGGTAAGTGCACAAAGTTGGGTGCCAATTCCGCAGAAGTCTGTGGGCAAAAAAAATTGTCGCTAGAAATGGGTGCCTATTTAGCATCGAGTACCCAAAGCAAAATGGGCACCTGTTTTGTAAATATTTTTTTTAAACTCGATTTCCATGTCATTTTCACTGGTTAGAAAATAGGCTAGCGATTTATGGAGAGATGGTTGCCCAATTTTCGCTTCACTTCTGACCCCCTTAGACATTGTTTTCATCATTCTAGGTATGTACCTTTGATTTTTAATATTTTCTTTCATTTTTTTTATTTTTTTTCAAAAAAATATAGTTTATTGTTATTTTTAAATCTTCAACAGTAATTGTTGTTCCAAATATGTTTTTTTATAGTGAAACAAATTTAATTTTATGTTTAAAATTAAAAAAATTAGCTTTAATTTACTTCATAAAATATTATAGAAAACATCAAAAATAAAAATAGTTAAAACTTAAAACCCTAGGTAGAAATTAAAAACAAAAACAAAAACCCTAGATAGAAAACAAAAACCCTAGATAGAAAACAAAAACCCTAGTTAGAAAACAAAAATGTTATCTCTCTCTCTCTCTCTCTCTCTCTCTCTCTAGATGTTGTTTAAATTTATATTTCTAAATGATATACAAATTTAATTATAAGTTTTTATTTGTAAGGTAAAATAGAATTTAAATATTAGTTATAAATTTTCATGTTTGTATATATATGCATATTATATTCATGGATGATTTTAGCATAGATGAGCTATTAGGTTAGCAGGTACCTCCACCCCATCTTTACAACCACCTACACCTCTACCTCTACCTACTCCAGAGGATTTGAGAGAAAATATGAGGAGAAATGTTTCTGCCATTATACGAGAAATTGGTACTATTAGACATGATCCTCATACACCTCCCTAACTACTACATCTTGCAGATACCATGCAAGGCATTGTAGATTCTATACATACATTAGATAGTGAGCTGGACATTTTTTTCACATGAAAGGACTCCATGTGTGCATACTATTATGACGACCTCTCTTATAAAGAGGTCCATGACTTAAAAATTACAAAAGCTGATTTGAAATATTATTTTGTGAACCCTAAAATGGGTGAGACACTAAATGAGAAGAAAGCACACATATCTATTAGATGGTGTAAGCACCCACATATATCTAAGCATTTTTGGGAGTGGTGGTGGATGGTATTTGACCATCCACCACACGCTAATCATGAGGTGCCCATGTAATTCCTAAAAAAATTATGGGCTGAATTTGAATTGGGTAAAAACGCCAATTAATTTGACATGAGAGCATTCAAGGGAGTCGACAGAGGTATGCCACAAGAAAGGCCAGGGGCCAAATTGAGTGATAGAGTTAGAAATCATACGCGTAATGATCCCCTTGTTCTTCTTCATATTCCAGTTGTTCCTACACCTATCCATCATCGATCAATGAACTTTTCTCTTGTTTCATTAAGTGCCCTTTCAGGCAATTTGTTAGAGCAGTTTACCCAGGCGAGGGTTGTTCCTAGAATGACACATGTTTGCACGAGTTGTGGGGATATTTTAGGGGTCCCCAGTAGGGATAATTTTAGTGGCAAATATCTCAAGTTGGCGGCCCAGGATTTGGAAAATAATATGTATATATCGGGTTGGTCGTGTTTCCTGAACATTATAAATATTGGTTCGAATGCCTGGGCCCATGCCCCATCGGTTTATATAATTTTCTCCTTTTCTTTCACAATATCGCCAGTCGAATCTATTTTTTGGATATAGTAAATTGAAAAGTTTTTCCTACAATTTCCAAAGCTTGTCTTAAATGACAACCTATATTCACCGTTGGTGTTATAAAGATATATTTAGAGGAGGCCCGAAATTTTCCTGGCATTTTGCAGATGCGTGTCTCAAACCAACACCATTTTCTCCAACTCTATTAATCATAGAAAATTATTGGATGACCCATAATCACCTCAAAAATTACATAAGATGTGTTATAAGTACATGAGCTTCGCCAAATATTTGTATACCTAATACCATATAAGCTTCCCGCTGAATTCTCCAAAAAGGATTGTTATAAATACATTCATAGATCAGTGTTATTGTACACAATTTGGTTCGGTTGCTTCTGATATCTCAATTCTAATCGATGGAAAAGTTTCAGACTGTTGAATGCATTGGTGACTGCAATTAAGGCAAAGGTTAATGATTAATTTTTGAAGTGTAGTTAATATAATATTATTTTGAATTCACCCAAGGTTTTACCTCTATTTGTCTACGACTGCAATTTTGAGTTCATTCTTATTTAGTGGGACTAGTTAGTGGTCAATGGTCACTCGGGAGACCTCAGACATGATGACATCTAGATTTTATATTGTAGACTATATGGCCAATGAATCATATATATATATATATATATATATATTCTATTGTCACTTCTTCAACAAGTTAATTTTTTTTTTGGCAGCCTTTATTTCGTTGGAGATGTCAAACAAGAATAAGGATAAGGCTCCTGCATGTAGGGAAAGCCAAGAGAAGCTAGAAAAATACAGAACCTTATCATCGTACTTTGGTGGTGGAAATTTTTCTGTTCAAAATCAAGAAGCTACTTCATCGTGCAAGTATATTTACAAGATTCACAACCTACATGACATATTGAAGAAGGCGGCGAACCTGATATCTCAGATAACGATGAACTTGAAGAAGATTTTTTAGTGAATACCCAGAGTAGCCAGAATGATATAATCGACTTGGGTGAGACTGAGAATGCCAGAGATGATGATGGTGTATGGAAGAAGAAAATAAAATACAATTCAAAAAAGGATAGAGAATCAAAAAAAGATCAGAAGTGGGATTTGTCGAAGAATTTTCAAATAGAATGGGCATCAAAGTATCCATTCATTAAACAAATGGACAATCCAATTGAAGGTGAGCCTCTGGTAGAATGCAGATGTAAAATTTTCACCATGATAAATAAGAACGAAAATAGGTTGCAGCTAAAAATTGACACCATAGAGAAGCATATGGGTAAAGTTTACGAAAAGAAAATTATAGATGGATTTGAAAAGTTATAAGATGGAAAACAAAGGAGGAATCTCAGCATGTTAGGAATGCATAATTATTTTAATTTCAGTAGAATATACAGATGAAGCCTACTGAAGTTAAAGGCTCTATTGAATCTTTTTTTGGAAAAGAAATGGAAGTAGAACAAATGGTAAAAGTTGTTCATCTAATTGTTGTCTTTTATATTTTTAGGAAAGGGCATGCTATGACAGACTACCCATCATTAAGTGTGTTATATTGCACTTTCTGAAAGTTTATAACTATCCTTACAGTTATAATCACCCAACAATGGTCTAGTAGACTATGAGCCCCTTTCTAAACATTAAAATTTAAATACTAGACTACATCTTGTGCTTAATCAGTTTTGCATATTTGTTTAATCTCTCATTTTCTTGATCAAATCACCACTTAATCATTTATTTTATTTATATCCTAAAGTTTGACCATTTAATCCTAAGCTTTATTTAATTAAAAGAACATGCTCCATTTTAATTAAATGAAAAAATCTTTTAATTAAATAATAAAAACTCCTTTATCCAAAGTGCACATAAAACAAGAAAATAATAAATAATAAATAATAATAAAATAAAAAATAAATAGTAATAAGAAAGTACACTTTCCAATGAGATGCAATCTTTTGAAAAGGGTTTTTGCCTCTTTATCCCAACCTTTCATTGTTTTGCCTCTAAATCTTACCCTTTGATTTTGCCTCTTGAAGATATGAGCACATCGATCACTAAAGATTTAATATCCACCATTGATAATTTATTTTTGCCTCTTAATCTCGATCGTCTGATCATTTCTAATCTCCTATAAAAGGAAGCTCTCTCCTCATTCTTGAATAATAGAAAAAAATAGAGAAGATAGTTGTTGGATCTCTTGCATCTTGCCCCTTTGGAGATCTTGGAGTTCTTGCATCTTGAAGCAGTCTTGCATCATAGCTCATATTGTATCTTGGTGATAGGGAGCCTCCTTGGTAACCTTCTAAATTTTCTTGAACTATTCTTAGGTCTCTCTAGGGACCCCTAGGGCTTCCTCAATCCACCCTCTACAACTTGGAGAGACTCAATTCTTTCCCTCCAACCAAGAGACCTACTATCTTGCTAAGGTTCACCACTTAGCTCTCTGCAAGAACTCTTCACATCTTCATCTAATAAGCCCTATCCATGAGTTTGAGTTGTAGGAGGTCAAGGGCTTAATTTCACTACTATCTTGGCTCCAAATTAGGATCTCAACTTATCAAGATTGGTCATGTACCAATCGAGTTCCAATTTCCTAGGATTTAGGCCTTGTAGCCTTTTTCCCAATTAGGCCTCCTCAAATCTAGGAACTCTCAAAAATAGAAAAAATTCCTCAAAGAACCCCCTAAAAGGTTTTGATAGCTCTTAAGTATGGAAAAAACCCACCAATATTTTCTTGGTCTTGAGGTTCAACACTGTCCGTACACCCTGTTTCACAACTAGGGCTTCTTCCTTGTTTTTAGGCCTGTTTTGTGGTTTTGGCTTCAAAACTTTGAAAGATGGTTTCTTGGACAGCTCTCTTCGATTAGGAGTACCTGAATAACACCACACAATACATCCATGGCCTTCTTGGATCATGAAAACAACCCCCTGCACTTTTAAGCTAACTGTTACTTACTTTTCCTAACCGGGCTCTTCATCTAGCTCGCCTAGGGCAAGTTCTTAAAAATGCTTGCATCCATTTCCAGAGCTCCTCCTTCCAGATTCTCAAAGCTCCATGGACCTAGTCTCCATTCCCAAGTGGCTGTATAGAACCAATGGTGGGAAGTGGAGTTAGGTCCACATCTTTGCTCCTCACCCAAAACTGGACAGCAACCAGTCCAAAACAAAAAGAATTTGCAAACTACAAAAGAAAAACAACTACAACACAAACTACCTACTAAAATAGATTTAAAACATGCCCAACAATGGCCTCCAATGGTCATAGTCTATAAACTAATCCATACGACACAAGAAAAACACAAAATCCTTCAATTCTGTTGTTCTGTCATAAAAAGCTCTTGGTTCCAGTATCAAATATCCATACAATGTCCTCCTTGCCCTCAAATTAGGGTTTTCCTTCCTTATATAACCTTAACACACATGTTTTACTCCTTGCATGGGTTCAAAAACAATTTGAACTTCGAAACCCTCTAGGCAACAAAAAATGTTGTCAGCAACTTTTAAAAGTTGCTAATGTTGCATATCAACATTTTTACATCTTTTGCAAACTTACACTTTTAAGTTCTTTGCCACCAATCTAACTTATCTAACCTTAGCTAGACCACCTAGGGTAACCAAGGACCCTAAGAACCTCTATTAAATCACCCTAACATTTGATGACATCATCAAGTACAATTCACTAAATAGAGCCAAAAAGAGCTATTTTCACATGACATGAAGCATAAAATGAAAACTATCTAAAATATTCTTGGTCCACATGACCTTATGTATTTACATTGCCCTAGAAGAGGGTCTTACACACACTCACACACCCAAAATAACATGAGACCACCAAACACTCTAGCTTCTCAAGGGTGCTCCTGCACCATACAACCAAGGTTAAGAGCTTATGTCACCTCTGGGGACAGGAGTTTAGGATCAACACCCAACTTCTTAAACTCATTCTCAGCTACCCAAGTAGCCTCAGCTTCTGACTTGCCTACCCACTGAATGAGATGCTCCATGTAGGTGCCCTGCCTGGTCTTTTCCTTCACCCGAGAGTCTAAAACCTTCACTACTATTGGTGTTGGTGTAGGGTTAATCTGAACATCTACTACTATTGCTTGACTATCTAACTATAACCCAGCATCTACTAGTGTAGGTCCTTTGTACTAGACTAAATTCTGCACATTGAAAATAGGATACATTGCCAAATCTGATTGCAAGTCAAGTTTATAGGCATTTTGCCCATATTTTGCAAGAATCTTGCAAGGACCAATCCTCCTCATCTACAGCTTGGTGGGGAATCCCTTCTGCAACCTGGACTTATTGAGATGCACCATCCCAAGGTCACCCACAACAAACTAAATATGCTTTCTCCCTTCATCAACTTTGACTTTTAATTTTTGTGTGGACTCTTGGAGTTGCTTCTTCACTTGATCATGAATTTCCTTCATGGATTGAGAAAAATCCTCTACATATGCACTCCTTCCTTCTACATTTTCCAAGTTCCTTAATTCCAACACACCTCTAGGGTGCAGCCCATAAACTATTTCAAAGGGGCTTTTGCCTGTTGTCCTATTTGCACTGTCATTGTACGCATATTCAGCCTGTGGTAACATCTGATCCCTCATCACTCCATACTCCTTTGTCAAACACCTAAGGAGATTTCCTAGCACTCTATTGATCACTTCAGTCTGACCATCTATTTGAGGATGGTAAGCTGACCCAAATGATAGATTGGTTTCCAACCTTGACCACAAGGTCTTCCAAAAATGACCCATGAATTTTACATCTCTGTCAGATACTATGTTGATGGGTAAACCATGAATCCTTACCACTTATTTAAAGAACAAATGAGCAATATGACTGGCATCATGGGTGGTTTTTCAAGCAATGAAATGACTCATCTTGCTAAACCTATCTACCACCACAAACATACTATCTAAGCCAGTCTTAGTTCTAGGCAACCCAACAATAAAATCCATACTAATACATTCCCAAGGCCTATTAGGAATGGGCAAAGGCTGATACAAACCTGCATTAGATGATATACCCTTGGCTTTTTAGCAAACCAAACATTGCTCCACATACTTCTTGATGTCCTTCTGCATCCTAGGCCAATAATAGAACCTTTGCACTAATTCTAGTGTCTTATTTAGGCCAAAATGCCCACTTAAACTGCCATTGTGCTTTTCTTGAATAACATTCTCCCTCATAGATCCCTTAGGAACACATAAATGCCCTTCTCTAAACAAGAGATCATTCTGAATTGTATAGTCTACAAATTGACTATGGAAATGGTTCTTTAAGTCTTTACCTACCTTGTATGCTTCTGAGAAGTCCTCATCACCTTCATAAAGCTCCTTGAAGCTCTCTATGCCTATACTTTCTAGCTGCACTTCTTGGACTGTCAAGAGTCTCCTACTCAAAGCATCAGCCACTTTATTCAACTACCCTTTCTTATGTTTGATGGTAAAGGTATAGGCCTACAAATATTCCATCCATTTAAGGTGTTTGTTGCTCAACTTCTCCTGAGAATTGATAAAACTCAAAGCTTTATTGTCAGTATAAACTACAAATTCCTTGGGCAAAAAATAGTGCCTCCATTTCCTCAAGGCTTGCACCAATGCATATAACTCTAGGTCATAAGAATAGTACCTCTTCTTGGCCTCACTCAACTTCTCACTGTAAAAGGCCACTGGCCTATTCTCTTGATTCAATACTGTCCCAATAGCTACACCACTTGCATCACATTCAAGGGTAAACAACTTATCAAAATTAGGCAAAACCAAAATAGGTTGTATTGCCACTCTTTTCTTCAATACTTCAAAACCTCTACCAGCCTCTGGAGTCCACTTAAATTTAGTTTTCACTCCACCTTTTATTGCATCTAAGACTGGTGCACATATTTCACTAAAGCCTCTAATGAACTTTCTATAAAATTGTGCAAGTCCATGGAAACTTCTTACCTCAAAGTTGCATGTAGGGGTAGGCCAACTTAATATTGCTTCAAATTTGTTGGGATCCATCTTCAAGGTTCCTTGTGACACCACAAAACCAAGATAGATCAACTCTTGTTTCATAAATTCACACTTTTCCAAGTTAATGGACAACTTCTCCTCATGAAGTTTCTTCATCACAATCTACAAATGTTGGAGGTGTTCTTCCTTGGTCTTACTGAAAATTAGGATGTCATATAAGTACACAACTACAAATCTGCCTATGTAGTCCTTCAACACCTCATTCATCAACCTCATAAAGGTGCTTGGAGCATTGCTAAGCCCAAAGGGCGTGACCAACCATTCATAGAGCCCTTATGTTGTCTTGAATGCTATTTTCCATTCATCCCCCTCCTTAATTCTGATTTGGTGGTACCCACTCTTCAAATCCAATTTGGTGTAGTACCTTTCTCCTCCCAAACAGTCCATAAGATCTTCAATCCTAGGAATGGGAAACCGGTATCTCAGAGTGATTCTATTTATTGCTCTTGAGTCTGTACAAATCCTCCACTTGTCTCCCTTCTTGGATGCTAGAACCACTGGTACTACACATGGACTAATGCTTTGCCTAATAAGACCTTGGTCCAAAAGTTCTTGGACTTGTTTTGCTATCTCCTTGTTTTTATCAGGGTTCACCTTGTATGCAGCCTTGTTTGGTAGAGATGCTTTGGGTATGAAGTCAATCTGATGACTTATGTCTCTTGGAGGTGGCAACATTGCTGGTGTTCCATCACTAACTATGTCTTTAAACTCCTCCAATAAATCTTGCACTTCCTTTGGAAATGGTGATTGTTCCACCTTCTTCTCTTCACTAGGCTTAAGCATGATAGCATAGTGTAAACCTTCTCCACTCTTTACTGTCTGCAAATACTCTTTACCTCCCTGCAATAAGACATTAGTCTCTACTGATGTAGACCCCTCATCATCCACAAGTGACTGTATTTTATAAGTGACCCTATCTTTCTTGAAAGAATAAGAATTCTTCTCTCCATCATGCACTATTTTTCTATCAAACTGCCATGGCCTACCTAAAATTAGGTGGCATGCATCCATTGGGAGTACATCACACAATATTCTATCCACATACTTCCCTATTGAAAAATTCACCCATGCTTGCTCATTAACAAGAACATGCTAACCCTTATTCAACCATGTTACTCGATATGGATTTGTATGGAGTATTTTTGTCAATCCCAACTTGTTGACTGCCTCCTCTGAGATAATGTTATTAGTAGACCCTAATTCTATAATCATCTTGCAAACTTTCCCAAGAATCTTTCACTTTACTCTGAATAGTGCCCTCCTTTGCTTGGCTTCTTCTTTGATCGGTTCTTTAATGAGTATTCTCCTAATCATAAGATTCTCCCCACTTTCTGAATCAAGGTTGATTTCAAGGGCTTTACCACTATTATTATCCTCTTGAGCAATATAATTTACTCTTTTCTCACCATGTGAGCTAGAAGATTTCTTCGAGCATCTATAGGCTGGATGGCCTAGTTGATTGCAATGAAAACACTTCATGTTTGCAAAGTGTGAGGCTCTGCCTGAACCTCCAAATCTACCTCTTCCTCCACCTTGGAATCCTCTTCCTCTATTCATGTTGCCTCTACCACTGGTATCATTGACTATCTCAGTCAATTTAGCTTCACCTTGGGACCTATAGTCACTACCTCTTCCTGCAAAGCTGCCTCTTCCTCTATTTTCTTTACCTCTACCTCTTCCTCTAGAGGTCTGATCATGTTTTCTCTTTCTCTTTTCTTCTATCTTTAGAGCCATTCGGTATCATTGTCTCACACTTGTTAAGGTAGCAAGACTCATCTCCTCTTGTATAGACCACTTGAGCCCATTTTGATATCTAGTCAATCTAATGCTTTCATCCTCCACTATTTTGGACCTTAAGCATAACTTCTAAAACTCCTCTGTATATGCTTGGACTTCAAGATCTTTTGTCTAAGGTTTTGTCTCTTTATATGCATTTGAACTTCATTGTCATCCGGGAGATAAGTTTGTTTCAACTTAGCCAACATACCCTTCTATGTCACAATAGGACTCTTGCCCTCTTTCCCCCTCTCATTCTTAACATATTTCCACCAGGTAATTGCCGGTCCTCTCAATCTAGATTTAACCACCTTGGTTTTTTGAGCATCAGTCACCCCATCACACTCAAAGTGGTTCTCAAGAGTGTCTATCCAGTCTAAAACCAAATCAACATCCATTTGTCCACTAAACAGTGGCACACCCTCCAAGGCTTTACCACTTAAGGCTTTGAGTGCCTTCAAGAAGGGTTCCTCTGGTAAGACCGGATCAGGGGTAGGTGCTTCTTCATCTAGGTCCCACTCCTTCTCCTTAGCTTCTTTTTCCTCTTTCTGGTCTACCTTGTCCTTCAATCTATCTACCTTAGCTTGGACTTCATCCAAGAGTTGCTCCATTTGAGCCAATCTCTCTCTTAGCAACCTATTATCCTCTTCTTGTTCATCCACTTTCTTGGCCAATTCAGCATTGGTCACCATCTTGCTTGATGCACTAGACTCCTCACTTGAGTCTTTGGTCTGCAACATTCACTAGCTGCAACACTTCTTTTCCCAAATCTTGAACTTGGGCTCTGATACCACTCTGATAGGGAGCCTCCTTGGTAACCTTCTAAGTTTTCTTGAACTCTAGGTCTCTCTAGGGACCTCTAGGGCTTCCTCAATCCACCCTCTATAGCTTTGAGAGACTCAATTCTTTCCCTCCAACCAAGAGACTACCTATCTTGCTAAGGTTCACCACCTAGCTCTCTGCAAGAACTCTTCACATCATCATCTACTAAGCCCTATCCATGAGTTTGAGTTGCAGGAGGTCAAGGGCTTCATTTCACTACTATCTTGGCTCCAAATTAGGATCTCAACTTATCAAGATTGGTCATGTACCAATCGAGTTCCAATTTCCTAGGATTTAGGCCTTGTAGCCTTTTTCCCAATTAGGCCTCCTCAAATCTAGGAACTCTCAAAAACAAAAAAAATTCCTCAAAGAACCCCCTGTAAGGTTTTGACAGTTCTTAAGTATGGAAAAACCCACCAATATTTTCTTGGTCTTGAGGTTCAACACTGTCCGTACACCCTGTTTTAGAACTAGGGCTTCTTCCTTGTTTTTAGGCCTGTTTTGTGGTTTTGGCTTCAAAACTTTGAAAGATGGTTTCTTGGACAACTCTCTTTGATCAAGAGTACCTGCATAACACCACACAATACATCCATGGCCTTCTTGGCTCATGAAAACAACCCCCTGCACTTTTAAGCTAACTGTTACTTGCTTTTCCTAACCAGGCTCTTCATCTAGCTCGCCTAGGGCAAGTTCTTAAAAATGCTTGCATGCATTTCTAGAGCTCCTCCTTCCAGATTCTCGAAGCTCCATGGACCTATTCTCCATTCCCAAGTGGCTGTACAGAACCAATGGTGGGAAGTGGAGTTAGGTCCACATCTTTGCTCCTCACCCAAAACTAGACAGCAAACAGTCGAAAACACAAAGAATTCGCAAACTACAAAAGAAAAACAACTACAACACAAACTACCTACTGAAAGAACTTTAAAACATGCCCAAAAATGGCCTCCAATGGTCACAGTCTATAAACTAATCCATACAACACAAGAAAAACCCAAAATCCTTCAATTCTGTTGTTCTGTCATAAAAAGCTCTTGGCTCCAGTATCAAAAATCCATACAATGTCCTCCTAACCCTCAAATTAGGGTTTTCCTGCCTTATATAACCTTAACACACATGTTTTACTACTTGGGTGGGTTCAAAAACAATTTGAACTTCAAAACCCTCTAGACAACAAAAAATGTTGTCAGCAACTTTTAAAAGTTGCTAATGTTGCATAGCAACATTTTCACATCTTTTGCAAACTTACACTTTTAAGTGCTTTGCCACCAATCTAACTTATCTAACCTTAGCTAGACCACCTAGGGTAACCAAGGACCCTAAGAACCTCTATGACATCACCCTAAAATTTTATGACATCATCAAGTACAATTCACTAAATAGAGCCAAAAAGAGCTATTTTCACATGACATGAAGCATAAAATGAAAACTATCTAAAACACTCTTGGTCCACATGACCTTGTGTATTTACATTGCCCTAGAAGAGGGTCTTACACACACTCACACACCCAAAATAACATGAGACCACCAAACATGATGGCTTCTCAAGGGTGTTCATGCACCACTTGGTATTATTGAAGCATTACATTTTCATTTAGCTTTTTTATCTACTTTATTGCATCTATCTTAATTCATCTAGTTTAGATCTACTTTCCTTGCACTTCTTGCATATCATTTTTAGCTTAGATCTTGCATCTCATCTTAGATTACTTTGCATTATCATTTAAATTTTCCATTCTATATTGCACCTTTTAGGGATCTTTCTTATTAGGTTCATTTGAGATCCACCATCATTATCTACATAATTCTTGCACGCTATGGATAGGAAGCTATAAGCCACTTCTTGAGACTTCCTCTTCATGGATTCTCTCAAGTGTAATGGTTTATAGAAGTGTCACATTTTGGTCACACATTTTTGGATCCCACCATGGGGCTCATGCCCCTAATTTTCCTTCATTTTATTCATATTTTCAGATTGTCTAATCTTTACATGGTTCTTTTATTGAAGTTTTCAAGGCTAACCCTTGTGCAGGATGAGGTGAAGATAAAACCTAGGGTTGTTTAGAAAGATTTGATCATATCTCACAAATGGCTTGGATTTTTTATCTGAATTATTTTTTGCAAGTTAGATATGGTTCACATGTGTCTCAGCCCGAAAATCAGATTTTTTGGATCTTTTTTCCACGAGTTATAATTTTTTTTATGTTTTTCATAAAAATTCATTTCTAGCCGCAAATCAGAGAATTTTTCAGAAAAATTTACATTTTTGGAAAGCTACATAAATTATACTAGGGGTATGTTCTTTGCCTTTTTAATTTTTATGACATATAATAGCTTAAACATCCAATCTTGGAAAACTGGTTTGTTTTGATCAATAGGGTCCCTAGGGCACAAATTAAGGTATTTTTCTAAATAATTTACATTTTGAAAATCTCTCATATTTTTAGCAGGGGTCTCTTTTTCTCATTTCTATTTTTAGGGAAAAAATCATATCAAAACAATCAGATCTTGTTGACTAGGTTAAAAGCAAAAAAAATAAAAATTGTGATGAGCTTGCACCTTATTTTTAGCTTCATTTCATTGCATCTTGCATTTTAGGGTTGTTGATTAGGTTTTATTGTAGCATTTTGATCTTTTATTTTCTTCCTAACAAGTGGTTTAGTAGGGTTATTTATTTCATTTGCATATCTTTTGTTCCCTAACTTGTTTTGTAGGATGCGTTTGCCAAAGGAATTGCATTAACATTTTTGGAAATTATGTTGGAGGTATGTAACTAGATCTTGTGTGTCTTTTCTATCATAAATCATTTTTTATAGGCACATGGGTTAATTATTTGTCTTTTGGTAAATGAACATGTTCTTGATGTGTTTGGGATACACTATGGAGTAGGAGAGTATGCTCTTTTCCTTATGGAAAATCAGAAATCTTGACCTTCATTAGCTATCCATTTGTTTCTTGCATTTACCTTTAAAGGGCCTACCAAGGGAGAAATCTTTTGGGAATGACCCATGTGGGGAACAAGCAGACCTAGCTACTCCATCCCACTATAATCAAAAGCTTCCTTCAATCCAAAGAGAGGGGAGAGTTGGCTATTTTCTATTCCTAATGCCTCTTCATATGTAGGGCCTAGTTGCCTCAATCTTTCTAAGCAAGACTCCACTTTATTGGGAAATTATAGGGCCATCTTGGTTGCAATATTGTTTACAAGAATACAAGGGGAGTACATTCAAATTTTATAGGGCCAATAGGTCTCAATATTGCTTGCGAGACAATGCATTTTGAGTGCTTGTAGGGCTATAGACCTCAATTTTTCTTGCAAAACTACAAGGGATAGTCATGAATGGATGTCCTTACTAGACACTTTTAGATAGAAGCTACCTGACTCGCCTCCAAAAGTATCATAATATTTTTGTAAGAATTGATCCAAGTGGATTACCCAGATCACCTGAAGATTTTTACACTCACCATTTATATTCCCAAAGCCAACATCACTTTGTGTGATGCAAAGGAATATCTAGTGTGGGAAAAGATTTTTATTATAAGCCAAATTTTCCTTAGGTAGCTTGTGTTTGATGTGTCTTCGATCATGTTAGGACCCGTGGAAATTATTTGAACATACACATGATGATACTATTCATAAGGTATTTCTTTGAGACCTCACAAATGCTTGTATCATGCAAGGTTGCTTTGTCCCTTTCTTGATTATTTGAAGACTACTCTATGTGTCACATTTTCTTTGTAAACTTGATTCTGAACGTCAAACTTGTTGTTACAACTAAAATTGCTTATTTTCACAAATTGCTAATCGATCA
Source organism: Thuja plicata (assembly GCA_018584345.1). NCBI lineage: Eukaryota > Viridiplantae > Streptophyta > Pinopsida > Cupressales > Cupressaceae > Thuja > Thuja plicata. Next base: position 625,646 of record MU227231.1, on the reverse strand, counting down.
AAACAAGGTTTTTTGAGTCAAAGATTTGGTTTTTTTATGTTTTTTGTCTCTATCTCTCCTGTAGTAGTGAGAAATATCATGCAAAGGTCTAAAACATCATCCTCTGTCATAAAGAAATATCCTGAAATATCGCCTAGCTTTCTTATGGTTTTTCGCCCAGTTTCTAATCCGAGTGGGTTTGGCCTTCAATTTACTCTTAGCTAGTTTAGGAAGTTTAGACTTAACTATTTCTAGTCTCTTGGTCTGAAACTAGCAGGTTAGGGACTGTTTTTAGCTAAAGAGGATTACCTAGATACCTTGATTATATTCTTGATTAGTAAATTTTTTCACTTGTCTATCCCTTCTAGCTATCTTTATCTTTATCTTGACATTATCTCCGAACTTGAGTCACAAGTGTCATACACAAGGATCTTACCCATAGCTTGGGTACTTTTTGGTAAGTCATCTTGATCTTATGTTACTCTCTTTTACTTTTTGACAAGTGAACACTTTTCTTTTCTAGGGTGGACATCAAGTTGTCTTGTTTCATCTTAATTATCTCTTTACATTCTCATTCATGCCAAGAAAAACTAGATATCATATTAATCAGGGAAATAAACCTCCAATTAGCTTTGTTGAATTACCTTTTCCTACTAAGCGTCAGCATCATTAAGACAAAGAATCTCAAATTACCTTTCACGAAGAGGGGGATAGTACCAAAGTTTAATTTGATCCTTTTGGAAGTACCTTGGATAGTACCTACGAGACACCTCTTGCCTAATCAAGATCTGAAAATATTTATCTATCACCATGTCTAGAGAAGAGCATAACAAGCGATTGAATGATCTCTTTTAACACAATCAAAGGCTAAGACAAATGGAGTTAGAAAGAAAGGCTTACACGGAGAAACAAGAAAACCATTTGGCTCAACAATTCAATACAAATTAACTTTGGAATAATGGGAATAATACATCTCCAAGATCTCCCCCAAAGTTACAACATAGTGGATTTGATTCACCTCCAAGGTCTTCACATTATAGGTCTAACTGTCAACATGGAAACAATGCGGAGCTTGAGATTACTAAAGAAGATCTAAAATTTCAACAAGACGACCATTATCAAAGACTAATTTTAAAAGCACTGGAACAAAATGGTGATCAATATTTCATGCACTTGTATCCTAAAGGGCTGAAACTCCCTCATGACTTTGATGTTGATGGATTGATTCAAATAAGAGAACCCTCACCTTTGGAAGTTTCCATCAAAGAAATGCAAAATTTGAAAAATGAAATGTCAAGCTTAAAAAAGGAAAAGGAGAAGCCTAAGTCATCATTTTCTATGGAATCCATATGCGCTCTACCTTTTGACAAGAGTCTATACGTGATTCCTTTTCCAAGGGATATTTAGATTCCTAAGTATGACAAGTATGATGGAAATGGGGATCCACATGACCATGTTTGACAATTTTATGCTTTGAGTATGGACTTTATGCATGATGGCACTTACCTTATGAGACTCTTTCCTAAGAGTCTAAATGGACAAGCTATGGAGTGGTTCACAAAAACCACACCTCCACTCAAGTATTTTGATGAGTTAGTGAAAATATTTGATCAACAATACTCTTATAATATTCAGCACCATGTGACAATGCTTGACCTATGCAACATCAAACAAAAACAAGGTGAACCTTTTGTTACATTCTTGCAAATATGGAGAAAGATGCACTCAAGATATCCACGTCAACTTCTAGAAAATGAAAATATTGATATCTTTGCTAATAACCTCGTACCTGAGTTATATTATGATCTTTAAAAGCAAGTATTTTTCACCTTTAATGATATGATTAAAAGTTGTTTCCGAATAGAGGATGTTTTGGTCAAAAAGGGTGAGATCACATTGAGCAAGGAAATTTTTACAAATGGTAATGGATATAACAAAGAGAAAAATAATCCTTGGAATAAGAACAAGAATGTGGTCAATGATGGTGTTGTTGATGATCCTAAGCCTAAAGAGCCCATTTTTAACTTGGCTAGGGCTATCCTAACAACCAAACAACAAGAAGATGTAGGATCTAATGATTCTAATAAGGCTAAATCTTCATGGGCACCTAGGCCTAAACGTGATTTTACTCCCTTGGGAGATTCATATGATGTGATACTTAAGACTTTACTTGACAACAAGATTATCACACTACCTGAATATGCTAAACCGTATGAACAAGAGGTGAAACCTAAGTGGTAGAATGACAATCATTATTGTGAGTATTGTAACCACCTAGATTTGGTTTATTCTAACTATAGACCCTATTTTCCCTAAGTGTGATCATACCCCCAATTATGTCACGACAATGTTACTTTGGCATAATTCATTTTAAATCAAATTTAATGTCCTAGATGATTTTTATCACTAAATTATATTAACTACTACAGCCATACAATTCAAATCAATTCAAACCAATTAAAACAAATCAAATTCAAACATGGCTATAGTATTTAATCATAAAGGAATT
>MU227231.1:592244-620639 GCA_018584345.1 Thuja plicata | reverse complement strand
CCAGGAAGCAATAGAACCAACAGGTGAACCCCCCCATAATGCTGAACTGGGAGAGGTGACAGGAACACTGAAATGCAATGCCAGAAACATCTGCAGAAGAAGAACCAGGAACACCAATAGTGCAATATAAGTACACACACAAGATAAAGGGCGGTGTCACCGACACACAGCATGGGATAATGTCGTGGAAGGTACGCTCACTTGACAAAGGTGGATGCGCCTAAAATGGCAAAAGCATCATAACCCCCCATGGCACTTTATAACAGAGTGCGAGTACAACAACCATACAAGGTGCTTGAAATCCCAGAAATGCAGAAGTAGAAACTTTATCTCAGTGCATTTACAGAACAAAAAAGCAACAAGGAGAAGCATACAAGCTCAGAAGTCAGAAAGAAGAGTGAGCTAGAATATCAGAAGAAGAGATCCCAGGACCTGTAGAACCAAGCAATCCACCAGAGTGCATAAACTGCCAAACTTGGAGGAGAGAAAACCTGGAGAAGAATCTAGAAAAAATACCTCTACAACTAAGTATATCACTGAACCAGCTTTCCGACAATATCTAGTTTGCCAAAAATGGAGTCCGGATGAGCCAGATATGACTCCCGGAAGGCAAAAAATAGACATCAGACTTTGATAGCAAAAAATGATGTCAAAATAGCAGACCCAAAAATCCTAATCACCATAGTTGGAAAGAGCTCGGAAAGAGCTTTTCAACGATATAATAAAATCCAAAAAAGGCCTCCGTATGCTCCAGATAGAGCCAAAAAGGTGAGAAGGGCTCAAAAACACCCTAAAAGCCTGGTTTTAACCCCCAGGGGCTAAAAAAATTGGGCCCCCGAGCGCATGGCGCACTCAGGAGCTAAGCCCGGGCCCACAGTCACCCATGTGACCGGCCGCAGGGCTAAAAGGCCCGCGGGGGCCCAGGTGGTGGCGCTGCCTGAGCGGTGGGTGGCATGGCCTGAGCTGAGGGTGGCACGGGGGCGCAGAGAAGGCAGGGGCCGGTGTCGGGGGCGGCTAGGCGGCGGGGGCCGCGGTGCAGCGGGGCCGGGAGGCAGCGGAGCCGGGTGGCAGGGCCGTGGAGGGCGGCGGAGGCTTGGGGGGCGGCGGAGTGGGCCGCAGGTTGCAGTGGCGGGCCGGTCACCGGCTGGCAGCGTTGGAGCGCCGGTGGCCTGGCGGTGGCGCGGCGGCGGCCAAATAAAAAATGCACTGCGTGGGTTGAAAATCGCTTAAAAACGATTAAAAAAAAGATTTTTTTAATTTTTTTTTCAAAAAACGTGCCCATACGGCCCTCAGGAGGCCAAAAAAATTTGCCTGATGCTCCGATGTCAAAATCAGACATATTTTATATCAATCCTGGGGTTTTTGGGCCTTCCAAACTCAACCGTGAGGTCGGTTTTGGTCCAAAATGCCTCAAAAAATAGAGACCCCCTAGAACTAATAAAAGGAGCTAGGAAAAGACTGGCGAACTTCAAACCCTCTGTGCTTCAACAAAACAAGAACAACAAACAGCAGGAAAGCTCTGATACCATGTTGGGATTAGGCTAAAAGCTAATCTCCCAATATCACCTGCATGCATGACAGTTACAAGATAGAAGAGAGAAGAAGCTATGGCGGCCAAAAAGCCAAAGAGTTGAAATCTGTGTTGCAAGAATAAAGCTTCTATTAACAACAATACTAAATACAATCTCTGTTCTGAAATACAAAGCGGTGAGTCCTTATAAAAGGATACCAAAACCCTAAAAGGGAAACCCTAAAGAAATAGAAAGCTGCCTAAGTATAACTTAAGCAAAGAGTAGATAGACTAATAATCAAGTGATTTAATTATTAGCTGTGCTATGACTAGTCTAACAAAAATGACATGGATTAGGAGAGTATGCTCTTCTTCTTCGGAGGAATGAGAAATCTAGACGTCCTACACTCGCCAATCCTTTGTAAAGCTTATTTAATAGTAGAGGGCTACCAGTTGAGGAAAAAATCTCCCGGAAACGACCCAAGTGAGGACAGGTTTTATGCCAACCCTTCCAACTCACTATAAATAATTGCTTCCTCGTAGGCCAAACCCTCAGAAGATGGAGCCAGTTTTGTTCATAGAATTTTGACATCATTCTTTGAACATGCTTGGGTATGTGTAGAGCGGAGCCGCTTGAATCTTTCTTGTGAGACTACATATACTTAAGTACTCATAGGGCTATACGCCTCAATTTTTCCTCGTGAAGTTCTATGGGGGATGGTTTCGAATGGATTGCCCAATAATAGACAACATTTCAACTGAAATAATTCTTGATTCACCCCTGAAAGGGTGATAATATTTGTGCAAGAAAAAAAGTAATTGCCCCAAGACACTCATCATATTGTGCCCTCACTTACATTTGGAGTCGGCTAATACAACATCATGACTGGAGCCATTGCATGCTTGGTGATGGTTGTATTCTAATTAGCATTTGAGTGTGTGCCTAAGTCAACAAGAAAAGATTTTCATCCTCCACCTAGAAAATAATGATAAGATGTGTGCCTGTTTCACCCTCATAACAATGCAAATATGTTTGACATACCTGAAAAATAATTAAAAAGATAACATCTTCAAACAAACAACAAATTTCAATCCTGGATCAACGCATGTGTTTTTATTCACTAACGAATCTCAGAATGCAAAACTGCAATTAGATGAACTTCACGCACTTCCAAAACAAACTTTTCAAAACTGATCAAATCTGACAGAGATATCAAAAAATCACATCCTAGATTTCTTGAATCGTATTCAATATTTAGGCTTTCATCTGGTATCATTGGCTTGCATTTAGTCAGCACAGTGTCGCATCTGGTATCTAAGCTCACATTTAGGGTCGTCAGTAGATCGCATCCAGTATTTCTAGGCTCACATCTAGGACAGTGGGAACTTTCAAGATAATTTCTTAGAAAGTCTCAGTTGATTTGGATACCCTTTTGGCTCTTTAGTATGTCCCTGTTGTCTTTTCTGGTCTCCCTATCGTTAAATCAAAACACTTTTTTGAACGTCCACCTTGCATGTCCTGTTAGTTTCTCGTAATCTATCTCAATACGTGTGGTCTATCCACTTCTTACAAACACTTGGTTCCCAGCTCACTATCAGGGAATTCTAGCCCTCTGATTTTGGAATCATTTACTTCCACCAAACTCAAAATGATACTTCCACCTAGACACACTCACTTGAACGATTCAAGATACTACCTGACACTCTTGGGAAACATTAATGAAAGTTGAGATACAACTTCATGGTTAACACAAGATGCAACAAGAATACCTCTAAAGGATCGAAAGTGCCTTCTAAATCACCACACCTTCCAGGGGAAATATCACACAGTTCCCTACTCGATCTAGACTCTTGACAAATGGACAGATCCACTCGCGGATGGAGTGAGGCTTTTGAAGAATATGACAATAGATAAATCCAAAAGCACGAAGATCTCAATGTGAATGAAGAAACCACCTTTGATCACCATCCATTTGGATCAGACAGTGAGGGGGAGATCCCTAAAGATGACTACAATAATCTCAAATAGAGTAAGAGATTCCACAAAATATTGGAAAGGATAATTGATGACGATAAAGAGAAATACTTCCTCCATTTGGCATCCACCGATGTAAAATTACCCCTAGATTATGATGTGTAGAAACTCAAAGAAAATGAGGTACCAACTCCTATATCCATTCTCACCAAGCAACTCACTTTGATGAAAATAGAGCTCACAAACCTTAAACAGGAGAAAGAGAAACCCAAAACAAAATACTCCTTGGATGCCATTTGTCCATTCCCTTTTGACAAGAGTATCACTATGGTTCCATTCCCTCCCAATGTGGCACGGCCAAAATAGCATAAGTATACAGGAGAGATTGATCCACATGACCATGTTTGAGAGTTTTGTGCTCTTAGTATAGAATACATGCATGAACCCACTTACCTCATGTGACTATTTCCTGGAAGTCTAGGAGGCAACATCGTGGAATGGTTCTCGAAACTTAAGCCCAAGGTCAAAAATTTTGAAGAGTTGATTCAATGATTTATTCAACATTACTCCTACAACATCCGACATGATGTGACAATGATGGATCTATGTAATACCAAACAGAAGACTGATGAATCATTTACACACTTCCTACAAAGATGGAGGAAAATCTTTGCACGGTACTCAAGAGATATCCCTGAATTGGAGAAGATGGAAATCTTTGTCAATAACTTGGTACTAGAATTGAACTACGCATTACAAATGCAAGATTCCCCTAGTTTTGATAGGATGATTAAAAATGCCCTTTGTATTGAAGAAGTTATGGTCAGAAAGGGGGAGATCACTCTCCAAAATGAAAACAAACCTAACAACTCCAACTCCAAACCTAAATGGTGGAAATAGAAAAAGAATGTTGTCAATGATGGCATAGTAGACGCATCCAATGTTGGCCCTAAACCTGAGGTATTCAATCTCACTAACAGTATGAAAGTAAGCAAGGATGCCAAGGTAACGACTCCCATACCCAAAGAAAACACTGATAATAGCAAGGGTCAGACATGGACTTCAAAACCTCAAAGAACATTTACTCCTTTGGGAGAGCCTCTCGAGACTATTTTGAAGACACTTCTGGATAAAAAAATTCTTACTATCCTAGATTCCAAACCGTGGGAACCGATGGTCAAACCCAGATGGTGGGATGATAATTCCTACTTTGTCTTTCACAAAAACCATTGAAGATCATACAACATTCAATAAACCATTCCCTAATTATGACAAAGGGGAAACATCTAAAGGGAAAGGTAATGAAGTAAACTACACCTATTCCAACAATGATAATGTGATCAATATGCTAGACATTAAAATTGAATCAATTAATGTGGTCAGAGTCAAAGGTGTTTCATTCCACTCGAATGCAATAACTCAGAGCCAAGCACAGGTAACGATAAAAGGACCCATTCTTCCCCAAAACTAGCATCAACATCCAAGGTTCCTATCATTACTATCCCTAAACCAGCAGTGAAACACATGGTACTCTTCCTCGAGAAAAGTATGACTTGGTAGACCAATTACAACAAACCTCTGCCAAAATTTTCATTTTTGAGTTGCTCAAAATATCCACAGTACATAGGGAAATCCTAGAACAAGCTCTACATGCTGCTAACATCCCAAAGGATATTGATATAGACAAATTCCAAGCAATGGTCAATCACATCTCAGCACCACATTACCTCTCCTTTTCTGAAGAGGATGATAATTCATTAACACATCCACATAATCAACCCCTTCATATCAAAGTCCTCATTCAAAAATCTCGTGTTAGACGTGTGTTGATAGATGGAAGCACAGGATTGAATATCTGTACACTTAACCTAATAAAGAAATTAGGTCTCTCAGAATAGACCATTGACTCTAGAAGAAAAATAACTATCAAAGCTTATGATGAGGAAGACAGATCCTCTAAAGGACTTATTGTTCTTCCTATCAGAGTCGGACCAATTAAGAGGAATGTCATATGTCAAGTTTTGGATCTACCCCTGGCCTACAATATCCTGTTGGGGAGACCATGGATTCACGAAATGCAAGCTGTGTCATCCACTTACCACCAGTGTATAAAGTTCCCAAATAATGGGGTGGAAGTGACTATTCCTATAGATGCTAACTATACTTGTAATAATATCAAAGCAGGTAGTATGATCCCGCATAACAAAGAAGCTATGGATGTGATTTCTCCTGAAACTACCAAAGACATGGTTATGAAGAGTTTTGGAAAAACCTTAAAACTTGAAGAAAAAGGTATGGGAGAGTACAAGCTGGACCTGACTCTGTCACTGACAGAACTTCCAGTGTCACCAAGATCCTATGGAAAACCTTCCTCGACATTCACACCTAATGCATCCAAGGAGCCAGAAATACACAAAGCAACTAGTATGGTAAAAGCATCCACATCTTCTTTAGATAACACAAAAGAACAGGCAGTCTTGGACTGGCTTTACAAAGGAGAACCGATGGAAGCTGAGGTCAAACATGTAGAGATATCCCCAGAACAATATGGAAAGGGATATGATTTCCTCAAATAGATGGGATACAAAGGAAAGGGACCTCTAAAAAAAAAAGGAAGAGGACATATTGATCCTATACCCATGGAATTCTGGAATACTAGAGACAAAATAGGGCTCGGTTTTAATGCTAAAACTGACAAACCTACTTCAAAAGACAGTCCAGCCTCAGACAAAGGGAGTGATGAAATAGATGAACTAGAGCAGTGGTCCTATGAAAGGTTATTACATGTTGGCACAGATAATCCCAACTATCAAGGAGAACGCTATGTACCCAACTTTGAGGTACCACAAGATCTTCACACCCCTTTATTAGCACAACCTCCCATTCAGGAGGTAGGAGACTCGACAATAGATGATTCAGAGATACCCTTGATAGAAATAGCTACAGAAAGCACACCCGAATGACATGATTTACATCCTAACTAGGGGAAATTAGTCAGGGTTTCACATATTCTTGATCTACCACACTTTGATCCGCAGGTATCTAATCGGGTACATTAAATAACCATTGTTGAATACTTAAATTGGTCTAATGATAAGGTCACTGATTCTCATGATTATGAATGGGATGAGCTATCCGTCACTACAAAAGATATTGAAATAGATAAAATTCACATGTTTGTGGCTCCCTCAGCTCCTTGTGAACAGTCTAACACTACTCCCAATGACACTGATAATCCTAAAGTAGAAGAAGAATTCCTTCTCCCTGTCAGAGATGGAGAGACTAGTGCTTTCCTAAGTCTGGAAGAAGTTCTAAGGTGACAAGAAAGAAGCCTCCTTTTACAGAGAGATTAAGATGATAGTTCTACTGATGAGTCACTAGAGTTTGGTCCACATATGACTAACAACAACTCATTTTATGACGATCTAACTCTTATTGATCTAAACATTGAAGAAATTAACTTAATAGAACATGTCATGTTAGTTAATGGTCTTAATGCTAACAGGGTGTTGTCCTTCCTAGAGTCTGATTCCTTGTCTTTGATACACCCAGACCTCATTGATAGGACTAACATAGATTCCTAAACCTATCCTTGACTTCCCCAATGACTACACCCTAGCTTGATATCTCAATGCTTGTGAACCTTACCCTTCTTCCACCAATGCAAGGAGTGAGAACATGTCATAGGAGGATATCAGGTTTCTCAATCAAAAATTTAAAAATAAAAAGAAAAAGGGAACTGATGGTGAAAACCGCGTTGTGGCAGTGTCAGATCCTAAAATAGTAAAAATAAAAGATGTATCCAATGGTGAAAACCTCTTAGAGGCACCAAAGGATGAGATTCTTGATATCCTCCCCGAACACTTTTAGGAAAGGTCTTCATTTCTGATTGAACCAACACAGCTAGTAAATTTGGGCACCACTGAATATCCTCAAATAGTACACCTTGCATAATATTTGTCAGAAGAGGAGAAGACACAGTTTACAGAGTTCCTAAGAGAAAAGAAGATCAACTTTGCATGGTCTTATATGGATATGCCTGGACTAGATCCTAATCTAATCATGCACCACTTATCTATAGCTCCCGGGATCAAGCCTATGAAACAAAAACTTAGAAAGATGCATCCTCATGTGGCATTGCTAGTAAAAGCAGAGCTAGAGTAATTTTTGAAAGATGGATTTATCAGAGTCATTGCCTATGCGGGATGGATCTCCAATGTGGTACCCGTGTCTAAATATGATAAATATATCAAGATATGTATGGACTTCAGAGACTTTAAAAAAACATGTCCTAAGGATGACTTCCCGCTACCTAACATTGACATGATCATAGACCTCACAATAGGCTACCAAATGTATTCATTAATGGATGGATTCTTAGGCTATAATCAGATAAAAATTGCCACTGAGGCTCAAGAGAAATCGGCATTTACATGCGCATGGGGGACCTTTTGTTATAACATCATGCCATTTGGGTTAAAGAATGTCGGTGCAACATATCAAAGAGAAATTAATACTGTATTCCATGATATGATGCATAAGAACATGGAGGATTACGTAGATGACACATTAGCCAAATCTAAAGAAAGGAACACTCACATTGCTGACTTGAGAAAGATCTTAGATCGAATAGAGCAATTCCAACTCAAGCTCAATCCAAAGAAGTGTGCCTTTGGCATCCAATTAGTAAAACTCTTAGGGTTTATAGTTTCAGCAAAGGGAATTGAGGTAGATCCCACAAAAGCGAAAGCTATTCTAGAAATGACTCCTCCACGCAACATCAGTCAAATGAGGACATTATAAGGGAGACTTCAATCAATCAGGAGGTTCATGTCACAACTTGCTGACAGAGCACAACCCTTTACCAAATTACTACATAAAGGGGTCACCTTCAAATGGGATGAACACTGTAAAGCCAACTTTAGAGAATTAAAAGGGTACCTAGCTACTCCTCCTATTCTTATGGCGCCTATTCATGGAAAGCCATTACTCCTGTATATCTCAGCTATAGCTACATCATTAGGAGTATTATTAGCACAAGAGGATGAAACAAAAAAATAAAGAGCTATCTACTACATTAGTAGAACACTGGTCTCCTATGAGCTCAATTACAACATTATTGAAAAATCATGCTTAGCAGTCGTCTTCGCATCACAAAAATTGAGACACTACATGATCTCTCATACAGTAATGCTCATTGCTAAGATCGATCCTTTAAAGTACCTCCTAAGAAAAATAGCATTGATAGGGCATCTAGAAAAATGAGTCCTCATCCTCAGTGAATTTGACATTGAGTATGTCGATAGGAGGGCTACTAAAGGACAAGTCCTCACAGATCAACTAGTTGATTCACCGCTTCAAGATGATGAACCTCTAAGGATCAAATTCCCTCATGAAAAAATTATGCATCTAACTTAGTATCCATGGAAGATGTACTTTGATGGTTCTTTCACGCAACAAGGCTCTGGGGTAGGAGTTCTATTCATAATTCTTCAAGGCTACAAGATACCCAAGTCTTAAAAATTGGTGTTCCCATGCACGAACAACATTTCAAAATATGAGGCACTAGTCAACAGTCTTAAGCTTGCCATGGAATGGAAAATTGTAGAGTTACATGTGTACGGTGACTCCCAGCTTGTTATCAATCAAGTTAATGGAGATTACCAGATGAAAGATGAAAATTTGACACCCTACAAGCAACTAGTTGATGAGCTAAATAAATACTTTTTCTTCATGACATTCCAGCAGATACCCAGAACAGAGAACAAAGCTGCAGATGTTATGGCTACATTGGCATCCATGTTACAACTAGAGGAACATCAGTTTCACTATGAATTCTTGGTGGAATAACTCTCCTATCCTGCCTTTGATACCCCTAAATACCAAGTAATATGTGCTTTGAACACCCTAGACCATTCTCGGTATGCCAGTATCATTGCCTATCTCACTGACCAAACTATTCCTAACAATCTATCCAAAAATGAGAAGAGAGCCCTGATTAGGATAGCATCATGTTATGTCCTCATAACTAATAACTTATATCGATGAGGTCTTGATGGTACACTTCTTACATGTTAATAACTTGAAGATTCTAATCTCGCATTAAACAAATTCCATGAAGGTGTATGTGGATCACATTCAAACATCTTTTCACTAGCAAAGAAACTGCTCAGAGTAGGCTATTACTGGCCTACCATGGAAAAAGATGCTATTCACTTTTCAAAAACATGTCATAAATGCCAGACACATGGAAATATCCTCCATGCTCCTACGAGAGAACTTATCCCTTTCATTATACATTGGCCATTTCAGCAATGGGCCTTTGACTTGGCTAGACAAATATATCCCAATTCTCCAAATGGACACAAGTTCATCATTATGACCACTGAGTATTTTATAAAGTGGGTTGAGGCCATGTCACTAATCAAATCCACTAGCAAACAGGTGGCTATGTTCATTCTGAACAACATTATCTGTAGATATGGGATACCCTCTTCAATTGTAATAGACAATGGGGGCAATTTAAAAATCAAGACATTGATGACCTTTGTGAACAGTTCCACATCACTCAACACTACTCCTCAATCTATTACCCTTAAGGTAATGGATAGGCTGACACATCTAATAAAAATATTCTAAAAATTCTACACAGAACTCTAAGTAAGTCTGGTAGATACTGGCATCTACAACTGAATCTGGCACTATGGGCCTATAGAAAAAGCATCAAAACACCAATTAGAGCCACACCATTCACTCTAGTCTATGGTGCTAAAGTAGTACTACCTATTGAGGTTGAAATCCCATCCTTGTGGATATCTTTACAAGGTTTTGTAACTAATGAGCAGTACCGCATCGATAGGGTGAATTCTTTAGACCTACTAGATGAACGCAGACAACAGGTGTTCAATCATCTGAAGGTGTACCAAGCATGTATGTTGAAAGGCTACAACAAGAAGGTCAAACCATGTAAATTCAAAATGGGAGATCTCATCCTAAAAGAGAATCCTAAGAACCAGCCTAACAGAGAACATAAAGGAAAGTTTGAACCTAACTGGTTGGGACCTTATGTTATCACTGCTACTTTTGGGACGGGAGCTTATCAATTATCTACACCTGAAGGAGACATTCTTCCAGATCCTATCAATACTCTACATTTGAAGCAGTTCTATGCTTGATGTTCGGCTAGTAGAGCCTGTACAATAAATAGTCCTTAGAAAATACCAAAAACATTTAGAAAATTGATCCTGAAGAAAATCCAAAAACAGTGGAAAAAGTCCTGAAGAAAGGTATCCTTGGTGAAAACTTGGCAAACAGGCACCTTGATACTGCAAAAACATTCAAAAATAGCAAAAATAGCAAAATAAATTGAAAAAGAGAAAAGTGCCTTGATGAAAACCTGGTAAAACAGGCATCTTGCTAGCAAAAAGAAAGAAAAGATCTTGCCAAGTGGTGAAAACCTGGCAATCAGGCGTCACTTGTGTTCTGCACTCCATCTATCAAAGCATCATTGATACTAAGCCTTCATGTTTACACCTGTGCTAAAACACTGACTTCATTTCCTAAACAACTATCTTATCCTCACTTGAGATTTGTCTGCATTTCTGTCTTAGGATCAAGTCATTCTACACTGGGGGCATCTTTGCTAGTCTGAAAGGTTGCATCTGCTAAGTCTTCATAGGATGGTTTTTCTTGTGATTTGATGCCTTCTTGATACTATCACCACCGCTATCACTTTCACAAACACAAACATTGTACTAACATAAACGATGTTCCTATGACCTATATTGGATTGCAAACAAGAATAACAATGTACACAAACATGGAACACATATTCCTTGAAATTCAAACTTTTAATTGTTGAATTTATACTGCGCTTGAAAAATGAAGTAAATAGTGTTTATCAATACTACCTAAAAATAGTTTGATTATAACTATTTTATAAACCCATGATGTTTTCACTAGGGGCATCTAAGCAGTTATGAATTTTATTTGAATGATTCACAATTGATGGTTGTTATGTCTTCTGAGTTACTCCATGACATCTGCACGAAGATAAAGAGTCGCAAGGACAGGGGGCATAACATTTTCTTGGTTTTCTGCGTATGGTGATTATTCCAAATGATCCTATAAATTTCACCTAAATTGGATGTTTATGGTAAGAGCTGCCACTATGGGTGGATATTCGTATATATCTTGATCTTCGTTATGTGTAAACTATGGTGAGGTTGACACAATTTCCTTGTTTGTTTTCTAAAAAAAATTAGATTCTCGCTAAGCTATACGAAGCATAATGTACCCAAGGATATGAATTTTTAAGGTCATTTCAGGTCCAATATCTTGCTTTACACAGAATCTGGTATATTAAAAGGAAGGTGACTATTTTGTCATCTTGGCTTCTATGCCTTGATGCCTAAGTCTATTTCTGACATTTCAATAAAACATAGTATTCATACTTTCATAATATCAGAGGGTATTAGTGATGGTTGTACTATCAGGTGGTACCCATTCCAAAAAGCACCCAATAATGATAAAAAGCTACAATATCTGCAAATCAGTGACAAGTCCTAAGAGTCTATATATAGCTGCATTTAAAGATTGCATGATGCATTTGTGAAAGAAGTTAATAAGCATAGGAAATTTGTGCTCAAAAAAAGATTTCTAAATCCAAGTTAATTACAACCATTTATTATCACTGATATTTATATCATTGCACATTCATAGCATACATTTTGCATTCATAAAAAGAGACAAAAATAAAATACAAAAACAAAGCATTTGTGCATCTTACATCTTAAGTACATCCATACATTTTAAAATTGCATAAAGAAAAATCAAAAACATACATTTGCATATTCACATAGTATCATTTGAAACATATCTATATCAGTGATAAATCCGCATAAATGATGTCATCATCTAAATCTAACCCGTCAAGAGACCAAGATATCATTGCATGTGCAAATAAATCTATCAAAGCAAGAAGAAAATCATGAAACATGTCAGAATGAGGAGCAACTACATCAGATATATATCTCAAAACATGATACAAAGATCAAAATATGACACAAATCTACATAAAGAGTATCAGCATGTTAGAAGATCAGAAAGAATCAGATGTGTGTGTGTGTGTGTGTGTGTGTCATGTACAAAAGCAGGATCTCAGTAGGATCCAGATATACAAAATACATATGTGAACAAAATACACCATCAGCTCTAGCTACCCCCCTCTCCCTGATCTGGAGGAGGAGGAGGAGGTGGTACAAACATAGGAGGAGGAGGCATCGCCCCCTCTGACTGCTAAGAAAACCATGAAAATGATGCTTCTCTCTACCCCTTTTGCACTACTGCATGATAAAGAGCATAATAATAAGTCACTCTCTGGCCCTGATGAATAGCAGTACGAGCATGCATATCTCACTCTGTCCTGAGCCTCTCCAGCTATGTGTCTTGCTCTGCTCTTAGTCTCTCTATTTGTGTGTCTTGATCAGAGATCAAAGCATTGGCTACTATAATCCTGGTCTCTGATGTTGTAGCTCTGGCCTCTAATACTATAATTTGAGCCCTAAGCTTCTCTCTCTCCTGCTCGCATTGAGATAGTGGATCTCTATCTCTGCCAGATCCCCTACCTGAGTCTTGTCCTAAGGCCCTGTCCTGTGATCTATCAGGTCATCTCTGCCTCTGATGCCTCTACTGATCCCCTATGAGTAATGGACCTGGATCTAACTAGGGAGCCACAAATCTAAATCAGGTGCGCCGACCCTCTCCACTCCCACTGGAAACATCTGCGTGGCCACCCACTATGCCACCACCCCTATCATCTCCACCAACAACCCCCATCTAGAGGAGGAAATCTCCCATCCCTACCTCCATCTCTGCCACTGTCCCTCCCTCTGTGTTGGCCACCGCCCCTATCTCTCTGAGCTCCTCCTCTCCCTCTGGCAGGGTGATCATCAAGATCATAATCTAGTGGCTTCTCTATGCGAGGAATGACCTCCTCTGGTACTGTGAAACAAGGAAATGGATAATGAAGCATCTCTTCTGTGTAACCATCTGAGCAGCCTGCCTCTGCAACATCTAGGCAGAGATCCCAGTCTACTCCAACCATATCATGAATCTCCTGATGGGCAGTCTCATAAATCAACTTAGCCCCCCACAATGGTACCTCATCTCAGATCTAGGCATATACAGTGATATCCTAAGTCATGTCTTGTCGTCGGCCATACTGTCTTAGAACTCGGGAGACCATGAACTTCTCTACAACATATCTGGTCCGTCCAATAAGATACCTACTCTAGAATAAATAGGGCACTTGACGATCATTTGAGGTCCACTCCTCACAATCTAAAAATGGTCGCCAGATGACCTCAGTCACATCATCAAAGAGTCGTCGCCAGTACTCTACCTTGCCCAAATGGGGCTGCTAAATATGACCTACATACATATATATATAGGCCTACTCTAGGGCCCACTGTCTATCTACTATCAGCCATGTAATAGGGATGTGCTCCCAAGCCCAAATCTGAAGAATCAATATACCTACAGTCATGCTCTAAGAGTAATGATATACAATCTCGTGCAACTCTTCATACATATGGGCTAATATGCAACTGTGCCATGCAAATCTCCATGTGTGGATGACCATCTACTCTATCATATCCACCCATTCGACCAAGAACCCATGCTAACCTCTGTTGGGCATCAAGATGCCACCTATCAAGCCTGCTAAGTATACAGATAATTGATCATAATGATTGACCATATAGTCCCATGAAAGGTATCTATGATCAGTGGTGTCATCCTAAAAATATTGACGAGCTGCTCCAATCACCATGAAAGATGTCATCTCGAAGTGCACCTCATGACCAATAATTAGAACACGCAATATTTTCCATACGTCCTCAGGAGTAACTATAATCTCCCCGGTTAGGAGATGGAAGGTGTTGTGCTCTGAGTGTCGTCTCTCAGAAAGAGTAGTCAACAACCCTCAGTTTACCCCTATCTTGGGTAAACCTATCAAAGATTGTAATCCGCAACGGACTACTGTCACATGCTCATCCACTGATAATAATCTAGAGAAGGCAAGCACACGACTTAGATATGTGCCTCTAAAAGAAACTACCTCAAAATATGCCTATTTTTGACACATACAAAGATAAAATCAGTGTTCTACCTACAAAAAAGATGCAGACTCCTGATTAGCTAAGTAATTCAAAGTCCACAACAAGAAAACAGATCAAAATGGCTAAGTTACTAAGTCTACAAACGAGATGCGATTCTGAAAGGATAGGGTGCGATCTCTTTTACTGGATATGATCCTGGAAATACAGGATTGGACAGAGAATACTGGGTGCAATCCCTAACATATGAGATGTGACCCTAAAAGTAGGGTATGGTCTTAAAAGGATAGGGTATGACACAAAGTCAAATTTGAACTCAAAACAAGGCAAAAATAGACAAATGGGATGCGATCCAAGATATCTTGGATGCGCAACAAAAATCCAGAAAAACCAGATACGATCTGGGAAATACTGGATGTGACACAGGTTTGAAAGGGTGCTATCCAGAATCCCAGATACAACCCAGAATTCAATGGGCTATAAAAGCTGTAAAAATGCGTAAAAATCAAATTTGCAAAATTCACAAGGTAAATTTACGAGCACTTACTGGAGGTGGGGAGTAGGTCGGGCGCTGGTGTCGATGGCTCATCTCGAAATGATGCTTCCTCACGGGGACCACCATTTTCTCTAAAGAGATCTCGGATTTACTATGGATAAAAGTGAAAATGAATAGTCAAATGGTATTTTTTGAGGCTTATATTGGTCTTTTGAGCTATTTAAGAGTTTTGAAACTCCTCCCAGGCAACTGAAACTATATTTTTGTTCTCTTTTTAATCAATCGGGAACCAAATCAAAGGTGCCTAAAGTATTTTATGTAGCACAGAAACATTTTTATGACAATTCCTAAATATGTAGATTTGCTCCATTTGTTCCAAAAATCAATCCAAGTTGCACATTTTTTATAAATCTTGGTCTAACATCATTTTATCAATCTCACCACTCACATTTTTACATAATTAACTTGGTTGCCGTGTGTTTATTCTTAAACACACCCTCTTTTTCACTTCTTCTACTTTGTTCTTTCCCTAACCGCTTCCTGCAAGTGATACATCATTTCAACAGAGGGATTTTATTCTTTTCATTTGATTTCACTCCCGAGGGAGCATAATCACACTATCATCAATTAAATTTTTGCTCGAAACAGTATTAAAATGACTTTGTTATCAAACAAACTAGGGGCATGACAGTTTTCTTAACTAAGTCAGAACTGTTGGATAGAAAGATTTGGTTCTCATAAGATGGATATCTTGTGTTTCCTCATTTTAAAAAGATTCTTATTAAGCTCCTGGCAGCTTCTTACTAACTTTTGGACGACAACCAAGTTCAGAATCAGTATTATCAATCTTTGGACAACAACCAAGTTCAAAATTGGTATCCTTAAAAATATTTTATTAACCTTTGGATGACAACCAAGTTCAAAGTCAATTCTATCAGTTTGGTTCGATCAAGTGTGAGACTGATCTCATCAGGCATTTTTTCGATCATGAGCGAAATTCTCAATCTTTCTGAAGACAAAATCAAAAAAAATTATTTGAATCAATGCGCTGCTCACACATCAATTCAAAGAGGGGAAAATGTAACCACCTGGATTTGGTCTGTTTCGACTATAGACCCTATTTTCCCTAAGTGTGATCATACCCCCAATTATGTCACGACATTGTTACTTTGGCATAATTCATTTTAAATCAAATTTAATGTCCTAGGTGATTTTTATCACTAAATTATATTAACTACTACAACCATACAATTCAAATCAATTCAAACCAATTAAAACAAATCAAATTAAAACATGGCTATAGTATTTAATCATAAAGGAATTAAATAAAACCCCTAAATCAATTGTTCACTTGCAAATGAGCCCATTCCCCTAGCCTAATTAATTTAATTAAATTGGCTATAGTCCTATTGAATATTAAAAAGCAATTAAATGCCTAAATAATTAATATCTTATTTATGAATGAATTAAATAAGTTTAATTCATTTCATTAATATTCCTCTAAAACCCCTAACCTAACCCACTTCAACCACCTTGACTCTAGGTTCAAACCTATCCCAACCCATTCACCCCATGCTAATATAATTCTAATCCTAAATCTATCCTAACCCACCTCCTAATGTTTTCACATTCCATTAGGGAGTGATTAAAGACTCCACCCACTTGAGAAAGTCAAGGAATCTCAAGATTCCTTCCCTCAAGTCCACTTTATCAAGCCACCCTCTTACACCCTTCCCATGCTTCTTTAAGGCTTTCATTAATGCATCATTAATAAAGATTCCTTAAGCCCATGTCTCCCCCATGCCTATTGAATGCCTTTGGCATTTATTTCTTCTTACACACCATTAATGAGATTTTCAACTCATTAATGCACCTTGTCCCCCCTCTCTATCCTCATTCTTCTATAAATAGAAGGGGTTTTTGAGCACAAATAAGCCTTCATCTTAGATTAAAAATTTCATTGTTATGCTGTTAGAATAAACCTAGACTCATATCACATTTCATGTTCCATGTTTATGCATTGATAGTTTCATGCTTTTTAGAGCTAGAATGCATGTTATTTAGATATTTTTCTCATTTTAACTCAAATATTTCATGCTAGGATGTATGTCACTGAAAGAGGCATAATCTGAGGGCTATTATGTTGTTTTTCATACTCTTCCTAGTTAGAAAGCAATAGGTCAATTTTAGTGGGTTTATATGCTCATCTAACCCCTTTTTCGCTAATGTAATGATCTATTGAAGTGTTGTGTCACAGGTAACAGGTGCACAAAATTACACACACAAGTATCATAAGAGAAAAGGACACAAGACCAAAAATTGTGTAAAGTTGAAACATATCATTCAAGATCTTATTGAAGATGGAAAAGTTAGAGTGGATGGTCTTGTTAATAATTCTGATCATAGGGCCTTTAAAGAACCATTCCCTAAGTATGACAAAGAAGAAACATCAAACAAAGATGAGGGAGATAAGATCAACTATACTTATACTAATAGTAACAACGTTATCAATATTCTTGAACCTATGAATGAAAACATTAACATGGTTATACCTAATGGACCCAACTATGATTCAGATACTGACGAGACACCTAAGGTTATCTTGGGAGGTATTGGTTCTTCCACACAATCTCAATCTTACAATGAGCGTAACCACATGATCATGCTTAGAGGTGTCCACTCTCCTTCACATAGAGAAAGTTTGAATGCTACCACTAGGAGTCAACCCAAGGTTATGCTTAGAGGTCCTAATTCTTCCAAACAAACTAATCCCAAGCAAGTGACATCCTCTTCCAAGAAAGCCTCTACTTCCAGTAAGTCAAACTACAATCTAGTAGATCAACTTCAACGTACTCAAGCCTAGATTTCAATCTTTGAGTTGCCAAAATTATCACCTATACACAAGGAGATCTTAGAGAAAGATTTGCAAATAGAAAATTTCCCCAAAGACATTGATACTGATTAATTTCAAACTGTGGTTAATCACATTGCTACTCCACATTACCTTTCATTTTCTGAAAAAGATGACAAGTCTTTAAGTCATCCCCATAATCTTTCCTTACATATTGAAATCCAAATCTAGTGAACCCGAGTCAAACACGTGTTGATAGATAATGGCGTTGGGTTAAATATTTGTTATTTTAGTGTGATTAATCAGCTGGTATTGTCAGAGTTCACCATTGATCCAAGGAGGAAGATTACTATTAAATTATGTGATGAAGTTGAAAGGTCTTATAAAGGATTGGTTGTGTTACCTACTCGGGTTCATCCAGTGGAAAAAGATGTGGTTTTTCAAGTTCTTCATATCCCCCTTTCTTACAACATATTGCTAGGGAGACCATGGATCCATGATATGCAAGTGATTCCCTCTACCTACCATCAATGTATAAAGTTTACTTTCAATGGTACCAAGATTTCCATTCCAGGGGATAATTCTATGTCTATCAATACACTTACTGTTGAATCTTTAGTACCACACAATAGAGCTACTGATGAAACTAAGACTACTCTTGCTAATTGTGAGAAGAAGTTAAAAATTCTAAATATTGGAACGGGGGAATATTCCATTGCTACACTCCCAATCTCCCCTCGTTCTTATGGAAAATCTTTAGAGGATAAGAAGCCTTCATCTTCCACTATGACATGTTATGGGACCTTTGTCCAATCCTCAGTCCCTCTAGAAGATGAAAAGAAGAACAAGCTATTAGAGAATGGATCTATAGAGAAAATGAAGCTAAGGAAGTTGTGCTTACTCCAGTAGTCTCTCCCAAAAGATATGGAAAGGGATATGAATTTATATCTAGGATGGGTTACCCAGGTCATGGTCCTTTGAGAAATAAGAAACATGCTCTTTCTGAACCTCTAAGTCACACAAATAGAAATAAATCTAATGATAATACTGGATTGGGATTCTTTAATGCAGAACCTATTTTTGACCAATCTCCTGATAATTCTAGAGATGGCAAATCTGAAGAAGATATTGTATATGCTCAAAAATTTAGCCAAGATAGGGGAAAAAAATTCCCTCTACTGCCATCCTTTGGACATGATGATGAAGCTTCTACATCTGACCAAAGTGATGAGTCATATGTTGAAGATCCTAATAGAGAACGTATTTTCAAGAACATGGAACGGTTGTTACAAAGAGAAAATAGAACTGACTCACAAGAGTATGAATGGGATTCTTTATCATTCAAATAACTACAAGTTGGAATAGATGTGGTTCATACTTATTCTAACTAATTAGAAGTGGTTGACGAGTCACCCGTAGGTCCTGAAAAAAATGAACTTATATGCTTCTTTCATTGATCAAGTTAATCACGCTAGGAATCAGATAGATCTAGGTACTTTTGAGGTAGACCTTATAGACTCTGAACATATTTTCATTGGAGATGACCTTCCTTGTATCAATGCTTTGGAACCTACCACTTCCCTTCCACTCATGTACCCTGACCTTTTTGATTGGTCACAACAGAACCAACAACCTGTATTACCTTCTTTCCAAAATGACTATGAAGTAGCCTGCTACCTCAATGCTATTGAGTATATAGTTTCTTCCACCAGTGAACCAATAAAAAACATGACTGAGACAAATATCAAGTACCTTAGTCATAAAATAAAAATTAAATTAAAAAAGAACAGGTGCTCTGATCGCAAAAACCACTTTGTGGTGATGTCAGAGCCTAAAAATGTTTTAAAAAAAGACGTATCTAAGGGTGAAACCCTCTTTGAGGCGCTCAAGGATGAGGTACTTTTTAGTCTACCTAGTTATTTTAAATATATATCTTTAGTCTTGATAGAGCCAACATGGACTATAAATCTTGGGACAACTGAAGCACCTCAGATCATACATTTGGCTCATTCTCTGTCAGCTAATGAAAAACAACAGTTCACTAAGTTCTTCAAGGAAAAGAAAATTAATTTTGCTTGGACATATGCAGATATTCTAGCGCTAGACACTAATCTAATTATGCATCATCTATCTATAGCTTCTATTTTTAAGCCAATCAAACAAAAATTACGAAAGATGCATCCACACATAGCCCTCCTGGTAAAATCCAAATTAGAAAAATTCTTGAGTGCCAGATTTATACGAGCTATAGCTTATGTTTAATGGATCTCCAACATTGTACTTGTATCTAAACATGAAAAATCCATTCGTGTATGCACATATTTTCAAGATCTTAACAAATCTTTCCCAAAGGATGACTTTCCACTTCCAAACATAGACATGATAGTGGATATGACTGTAGGGTATGAAATATACTCTCTCATGGATGGTTTCTCAGGATACAATTAGATTAAAATAGCTCCCGAAGATCAAGAAGACTGCCTTCACATGTGCATGGGGAACCTTTTATTGGAACGTCATGCCATTTGGCCTCAAAAATGTTGGGGCTACCTATCAAAGAGCTATGACTACCATCTTTCATGACATGATGCATAGAAATATGGAAGATTATGTGGATGATAGCTTGGAAAAATCTAAAAAGAGGAACACACATCTTAAAGACTTGAGCTTGATCTTAGACAGAATGGAACAATTCCAACTTAGATTAAACCCTAAGAAATGTGCTTTTGGAGTCACCTCAGGAAAATTACTTGGATACATCATTTCAACTAAAGGAAAAGAGGTTGATCCCGAAAAGGTCCAATCTATAATGGAGATGCCACCTCCAAAAACTATAAGTCAACTAAGAAGTCTACAAGGATGCCTTCAGTCCATAAGAAGGTTCATATCTCAACTTGCTGATAGAGCTCAACCTTTTAATAAGAATCTATGCAAAGGAGATTCTTGTATCTGGAATGAGGAATGTGAGAAAAGTCTCAATCAGATTAAATAATATTTGGCCAAACCTCCAGTCTTAATGCCTCCTATTCTGGGGAAACCTCTTGTCTTATACATCTCAGCTACAACCACATCCCTAGGGGCATTATTGGCACAAAAGGATGAACATGGGAAAGAAAGAGCTATATACTACATCATTAGAACATTAGTAGCTTATGAAATCAAATACAACAACATTGAAAAATCTTTCCTTGCAGTGGTATTTGTGTCTCAAAAGCTCAAACATTACATACTAGCGCATACTACACAACTTGTTGCAAAAATTGATCCTTTGAAATATTTACTAAATAAAGCTATTCTTACTAGTCGACTTGCTAAATGGATGATGATTCTCTCTAAATTTGACATTGAATACTTTGATTGTAAGGCCATAAAAGGACAAGCAATTGTTGATTAATTAGCTGAATTCCCTCTAAAAGATGATATCCCTATACAAATTGACTTTCCTGACTCATCCATTATGTATGTGACTGAACGAACATGGAAGATGTTCTTTGATGGATCTCATACACAAAATGGTGCTGGAGTTGGTGTTTTTTTTGTCACACCTCATGGATATACTATCCAAAAATCATATAAGTTGTTGTTTCCTTGCATGAACAACATAGCAGAATATGAGGCTTTGACAAATGGGATTAAAATGACTATTGAATGGAGGATCACTGAGCTACATATTTTTGGAGACTCTCAGCTTATTATAAATTAGACTAATGATGACTATCAAACCAAAGATGAGAAATTGATACCTTACAAGAAGATGATTGATGATCTCAAGAACTACTTCACTTTCGTCACATTCCAACAAATCCCTAGAGCTGAAAATAGGGTGGTTGACACCATGGCCACTTTGGCTTCTATCTTACAATTGGAAGAGCATGAGTCCAAAATTCAATTCCTGGTGGAATAACTACACTACCTTGCCTATGATTCCCCTGACAATTGCATCATATATACCGTGATTGGTCATGACTCCTTTTGATATACTAAAATTTACTCTTACCTTAATGACCAAGTCATTCTTGATAACCTAACCCATAATGAGAAATGATAAATCGTTCGCAATGCTTCCCACTATACCCTCATCTTTGTTGATTTATTTAGGAAGGGTCTAGATGGAACACTTATTATTTGTCTAGAGAAAGATGAGTCTGAACGTGCGTTAGCTGAAGTTCGTGATGGCGTATGTGGGTCTCACTCTAATGATCTTGCGCTAGCTTGAAAACTACTGAGGGATAGTTACTACTAGCCTACTATCCAAACTGATGCTATTAGATATGATAAATATTGTAAGAAGTGTTAGATGCATGAGAATTTGATCCATGTTCCAGGAAGGGAACTTATTCCATCTATTATACATTGGCCTTTTCAGTAGTGGGATTTTGATTTGGTGGTTCAAATACATCCTAACTCATCTAGTGGACATAAGTTTATTATTACTGCAATAGAATATTTTACAAAGTGGGTTGAGGTTGTTCCTCTTTCGGTGGCTACTGGGAAACAAGTTTCTTTATTCATCCTTAATTATATTATCTGTTGCTATGGCATACCTTTCTCCATAGTTTATGATAATGGAGGGAAATTCAAAAACAAGGATCTCAAGCAGTTATGTAAAAAATTCAAGATTAAACAATACTGGTCCTCAATTTATTACCCTCAAGGTAATGGCCAGGCTAAAGCTTCTAATAAGACACTACTGAAAATTTTGCACAGAACAATCAACAAATCAGGAAGAGACTGGCACTTGCAAATCAACCTTGCACTATGGGCCTACAAAAATAGCATTCACACGACTACTGGAGCTACACCCTTTGCGCTTTTTTATGGATTTGAAGTTGCCTTACCCCTTGAGGTTGAGATACCTTCCCTAAGAGTCTCGTTAAAGGTTCTCATCACAGATGACGACTATAGAATCATGCGTATAGAAGAGCTAGAACTTTTGGATGAGCGGAAGGACTACATTTGACCACATGACGGTATATCAAAAAAGAATTTCACAAATATATAACTAAAAGGTTCATTCTAGAGAACTTCAGGTTGGAGATCTCATCTTGACAGAGAATCCTAAAAATAAACATAACATAACACAGAAAGGAAAGTTTGAGCCAAATTGGTTGGGTCCCTACATAATTACTATTTCTTTTGGATATGGTGCCTATCAACTTTCTACACCCTAGGGAGAACAGCTCCCTGAACCTATCGACATCCTTCATTTGAACAATTTTTATGCATGATGCTCCAAAGCTTTGTATATATCTTAAATGTCCTAAAAAAAATCTAAAAACCATAAAATATCATGAAAATTTTCAAAAAAAAAAATTGATATATGATCTTGAAAAAATCCTTTAAAAAGAATATAAAACCCTGAAAAAAATGATCATCGTGGTGAAAACCTAGCAATAGGTGCCTTGATGTATCTTCAAAAAAAAAAGAGAAAAGAAACAAAATAATTGAAAAACAAAAAAAGACGTGCCTTGGTGAAAACATGGAAATAGGTGCCTTGGTGGAAAAAATAGAAAATAGTTCAAGTGGTGAAAACCTGGAAATAGGTGCTATTTGAAACCCATGTGCTTATGTCTATCAGCTTGTCACTTTGTGCGTTGAACCCTTCTGACTTTCATCTCCAATCTCCTTGGTCTGAAATTGATCTTTGTCCAAGGATAGGGGGCATAAACCGTATCCTCCTTTGGTGTGCGATGGTGTTTCTTAGTGGCTCACCCCAAACAGTGTTTCTCAACACTTCCTTTGACATCGAGTGTTTCTTAACAATTATCA
This sequence comes from Thuja plicata, assembly GCA_018584345.1. NCBI lineage: Eukaryota > Viridiplantae > Streptophyta > Pinopsida > Cupressales > Cupressaceae > Thuja > Thuja plicata. Next base: position 596,921 of record MU227231.1, on the reverse strand, counting down.
GATATGCTACCTTGAGCCGATGCTTTGCCTGCAGTCTAGGATTGTGCGATATTTCTCACCTCTAGGCATGAGTCCTAGCGAGTTAGTGCTTATTATTTTTCATTTTCACACTATGCTTAAACTAAAATGACTGAGACATGTTATGACTTATTTTATTTGTGTGCTGACTGATTAATGATTGTCACTGAATGTTCCTTCCTTAGTCTCTTCATGATGTTATGAAAAGAGAACTAAGGAAATGGGGCATGTTTTCTTTGATTTCTGCCTGTGGGTATCATTTTGGTGATCTTGGGTGTCTCTTTGTTTTCCCTTGGACACTAGGGAGATCTAGAGCTATATCCTTGATTGTTACATTATGTTTTCTTATGTAGAAACCATTCAGGTCATCCTATACTCTTATGCCTTGATGATTATGGTTACTTGCATCATTAACTTGGAAATAGTGTTCAAGTCATCTTGGCCCTTATGCCTCGCTGCTTATGTATGTTTCCTTCATTCTATCTGATATAGATCATATTCATATCATCATAGTTGCACTTGCACTAGTGAAGATTGTATGATCTTGTGATGTCCCTTAATAAGGCTCAATGATGAAAATAAGGACCGAGTAAGATCCTTGCACTTTTTACTTGAATTTTTCATCCTAGATTGCATCTTAGTCTTTGCATTGCATCTTATTTTTAGTCTTTGCATCTTGCATTAGGTGAGGAGAGAGTCTTCGTCTTATCATTATTGGATAGTTTGGTCATTTTTTATTGGCATCCTTGATTCTTTTTTGGGATCGATAACCAAAATTTGAGTTCATTCTTCTATTCTTCTAAGGCTTATCTTTTCACCCTTTGAAGCAAAAAATTGATCATTTTTCTTCATAAAGTGCTTTCTTTGACCTAATTCTAGTGTTATACCTTTTTGGTCAAACTTATTTAAACTGGGGCTAATTCTCATTTCTTAGCCAGTTAGACTTGGTCCAAATGCTTTTCTAATCAGTCTTAGTCAATCATCGATCATCTTGGACCCTGTCTTATCTCGATTTGATCAAATTTATCTCATTTCTGCATCTCCTCTACCTCATTTCAATTCCAATCCTGAGGGGGTAGGAATAACCTATCTTTCAAAGCTGCAAATTGATTCTGGCATCTTATTATCTTGTCTTTCAATCTCTATTTCAATGTTCAGTTTTGCTTACTGTGAATTGGAATCTTGCTATCTTTGCTAGTTCTCATTCGATCACGTTTGACATCATCTTTCTTTGACCTAATATGTTCCCAGATCGCTCACACATTAGTCAAAGAGGGGCAAATATAATCACCCAAAAATGATCTAGTAGACTATCTACCCCTTTCTAAACATCAAAATTTAAATATTAGACTACATCTTGTGCTTAATCAATTTTGTATATTTATTTAATCTCTCATTTTCTTAATCAAATCATCACTTAATCATTTATTTTATTTACATCCTAAAGTTTGACCACTTAATCCTAAGATTTATTTAATTAAAATAACACGCTCCCTTTTAAGTTAATGAAAAAATCTTTTAATTAAATACTAAAAATTCCTTTATTTTTTTCGCTCTGCTAGGGTTTCATGCGTACGACGTCCTGTCTATTTCTTTGCTCTGAGCTTTCCATCTGTCATACCACATTTTCTATGGGAGTTTTGCATTAGGGTTAGCTTTTAGTATGGCTCCGGCCAACTTTGACCCAACAGTTGATGCTGGTGCACGAGTTGAAGCTTCAGAAAGCCATGGTGCCTCCTCTAAACAAACATCCTCGCAAGTTCATCCCGAAGTTCTTTCACGAGGTAACCTTGATATTGTTCTTAATCTACAAGAATTTGATTCAACATGTGAATGGTTAGAAAAGCATACTCTGATTGGATATTTTGTGGGTCATACTCCTCCTGAAAGTATCCTCAAAGATTGGGTAAACAAGAGCTGGACCCCTCATGGGGTCTGCCTTGATGGTGTGCAAAACCTTACCAAAGGTTTTTTTATTTTCTGTTTTCCTAACCCTTCCAAGGTGGAAGCGGTTTTTAGCTGCGGGCCCTGGACTGTTAGGTCATCCCTGCTTATTTTTAGAGATGGTCTCAAGACTTCACAGTCTCAGACAAAAATAAACTTAGGGTTCCTATTTGGGTTGAGTTTCCTAGTCTCCCTTTTCCATGCTAGCCGTTTATTGAGTCCATTGCTAAAACTCTTGGTAAGGTCATTGTCATGGAACATGAAAAAAATTTCAATGCCCATCCCAAAAAGCATGTCTGTGTTAAGGTTGACCTTTCTAGGGACCTCAAGAACACTGTTGAAATCCAGGTTGGTTCTCTCACCATTTCTCAAAAAGTGCTCTATTTGAACCTGCCCAACACCTGTTATCGGTGTCAATTGGCAGAACACAAGATTAAGGATTGCCTGCTAGCTACCCCTCGGGTAAAGCCACTGCCAAAGGAAGCACCGGCCAAAAATATGGAAGCTGGAAAAAAATAAGAATGGACTACAGTTTCATGAAAAGGAAGGAATGCCTCAAGCTCCAAGAGGACGCAAGCCACTTTCATTGTTGTGTCACCTTCGGTTGGAAAATCTCCTCCTTCCACCGATGTGCCACCGCCACTTATTTCAAACCCTATTATTCAGGGGAAAATCTCTGTCACGAAGCCTTCCACTCCAGAAGTGGTGCTCACACCGCCAGTGGATTCTTCGATTTCCTCCCAGTCTTTGTGTCAGTCTCGCAGTCCTGATGGACACACAGATGACCCAAATAAAAGGCAGTTTACCTCTTCTAGAGATTTACTCCCCTGCTTTGGCTCTGTACCAGCCTTCTTGCAGAATAGTTTCTCCTCTCTTGGGGATGAGGAAACCATGCAAGAGTTTTTATGAATTTTTTGTCCTAGAATGTGTGAGGTCTAACTGACCTCTCCAGAAAGTACTATGTTCATGATACCCATCGCAGACTTCATAGTCTGGACATGTTATGTTTACTGGAGGTTAAAATTTATGGGTTTTTTCTTAACTCTGCCTGTCGTGTCATATGGCCGGACGGCATTGTTTTTTCTTCTCAGCATGAAGCTAGTAAAGGTGGTGTCATTACTATTCTATCACCTCACCTTCATTCTTCTATTATTGCTCATGGATTTGATCTGATGCAGCGTGTCACCTGGATTTTTCTTTCTTTTCATAATCATTCTTTTGGCACCATTAATGTTTACGCCCCCAATGATGTTGTTGAAAGATCTCAACTTTGGTGTTGGCTGGCAGACAATCTGCCTCTGAAAAGGAAGGGATTATGCCTTTTCACTGGATAGCTGGGGAGAGAGAAGCTTGGTACCACATGTGCAATAAATTGGGCCTTTTTGATCCCAATGCTAACCGCCACCAACAGGGTGGGGTTTGGCATACTTGGTCTAATTTCAGAGCTGGCTCTGACCATATATTTAGAAGGCTAGATTGTACTATGATAATGGCTCAATCTTTTTTCTCTTTTTCTGAAGATCGAGGCCTACCTGTCATTCCTCTAACAGATTTTACCTTGTCAGATCACTTCCCCATTTATTTTTCCATCACTTGGTAGTCCTTTGCTAGAAGGGCTGCCCAGACGCAGTTTTATCTCAACACATCAGTGCTGATGCATGCCTCCACTATTGCTCACATTCTTCAAGTTTGGAATTTAGAGCCTCGGCCCCACATTCATCTTGGTTGGATTCAATGGTGGAATGATTCCATCACCCGTACTACAAGATTTCTTCGTATTTACAGCCGTCAGTTAGCCTGTTATAGGAAGCGTGCTTATGAAGCTAACACTAAGGCTCTTTGCAATGCTGCTAATTCGCTTGCATTGAACCCCTTTGATTCTACACTCCATCTTAAGCTGGCCCAACTCCGATATGAGAAGCAAATTATTGATGCCTATGTTACTCGTGGAGATCAAATCAAAGCTTGCCTCCACTGGTTGGAGGTGGGCGATAAAGCCTCTAAGGATTTTTGTCATGCTCTCAAAGCCCGTCATACCAATGTTGGTGGGTGATCTCACAAAGCTATGTCCCACTTTTGGGGACGAAGGATTTTGAACTTCCTTCAAAAAAAAAAAAATTTGATGGCTTCGCGCGAAGTGCTTGATAGGCTTCGCACGAAGTACCCTACATGGGTGAATTCACGCAAAGTCATTGTTGAGATTGATTAACATCAATCTACCCAAGAAACACCTGCATGCAAAGCTGTTACACAGAAGAAGAAGACAGAAAGAGAAAGCTAGGGCGGTCGATAGGCCAGAGACTGAAAAAGCATGTTGCAAGAAATGGTTTTCTATTAACAACAATAATGAAATTACAATCTCCTTAAGAATTACAAAGCGGACAATCCTTATAAAGGATGCCGAAACCCTAAAAAGGGAAACTAACAGAAATAGAAACTACCTAAGGTTAGCTTAAGCAAACTAGAGTGAATAGGGAAGTTACTAATTAGATCATAATGATTTAAATTAGTAACCCTGATAGACTATTACTCTAACACCCCCCCTTAAGATAAGCTTAGGGAGAAGCCAAACCTAGGAAACTACTGCGGAAAGCAGGAAAGATGGGTCCCGGCAACTAGGCCTGATCAGGTACCCAAAACATAAAGCAAAAGATGTCCCAGAGAAAGGAACAAGAAGAGAGCAAGAAGCATCTCTGAAGCATGTCTGAAAACTCT
>MU227231.1:563067-581543 GCA_018584345.1 Thuja plicata | reverse complement strand
CAAAGGGGATGCCAAGATACCTCACAATCTTTTGGGGGCCTCCCCATTGGAATTCATAGTTCTTAAACCATTCAGGAGGGTGTTCATTCCATCCCAGACAAATGGATTTGGAGTGTGAGAGCTTAGCTCCAGAAATAGTACAGAACAGATTCAACTTGGATTGCAGAGCTTCAAAATTATCAGCAGAAGCTTTAAAGAAAATGGCTGTGTCATCAGCAAATTGGCTGTTAATGAGATCATCATTGTTAGGAAGAGATATGCCTTTAACAGTTGGTGAAAGTGTATTATCTCTAAGTAAATAATAAAGAGCATTAGAAGCTATGGCAAAGAGGGCAGGAGCCAGAGGGAAGCCTTGCCGAATGGACCTACCCAAGGGAAAGGTATCAGAGAGGGAACCATTGATGTCAATTTGAGCACAAGCATCTTGAAGCAACATGCGGACAGCACTGCAAAAGAAGGAAGGAAAACCAAAAGCCTCAAGCATCATGGAGATGAATCTCCATTCAATCCTGTCGTAGGCTTTTTCAAAGTCAAGGAGTAACATGCCAGAGTTCTGATTAGAATGAGTGGCCCAGTTTATAGCTTCCCAACTAGTAAGAACATTTTCCAAAATATATCTACCTTTTATAAATCTAGTTTGGGTAGAACATATAAATTTGGGAAGAATACCCGCAAGTCTAGTGGCCAGGATTTTGGCAAAAATCTTATAGGAGACATTAAGGAGTGTAATGGGTCTCCAATTTTTTATGAGAGCCTTATCCCCATCCTTGGGGATAAGTTTAATAATGCCTATGTTGATAGAGGGACCAAGAGATCCTTTAGCAAGAGCCTCCGAGTAAATCTCAAGAAGGTCTTTGGCAATCCAGTGTTGATTGGCTTTGTAAAATTCGATGGGTAAGCCATCAAGACCAAGTGTTTTATCATTTTTAAGGGAATTAATAGCATTGATAATATCATCTAAAGTGATATCCTCTGCAAGAAGAAGGGCATCTTCAGAGGAGATCATCTTAGGGATAAGAGCTCTGCATTGATTCCTAAGAGAGGAGGCCTCCACCGAGTCTTCAGAAGAGAACAAGTTTCGGTAGAATTGGGCAAAAGTGTCTTTAATCATTTCAAGGTCAGTAATTTCTTGGTTATCATGGATGATCTTTTCAATGGTTTCATTAGAATGCTTGTGTTTAATAAGGTTAAAGAAAAAATTTGTTCCGCGGTCACCATATTGGAGCCAGTGTGCTCGGGATCTAACCTTAGCTCCTCTAGTTTTAGTCACCAAGTGCTTCCTAAGGGCGTCTTTGGCTTTCATAACCTGAGAAGTGCAGTTAAGATCTGAGGGTTTAGCTTGGTTGTTTATTTCAGCCTTAGCTAAGTCAGCAGAGAGAGTTTTCTCAGTGGATCGAAAGTCTTTAGCTTTCTTCTGACCAATGGTCTTAAGAAGATTTTGCCAAGCATGAATATTCCTACTCCATTTGTCTATGCAATTTTCCTTAGGGAAATTATTTTTGTTAATGATACTAACAATGCGAATAGCACTTAATAGTTCCACATCATCAAGTAGACTAACATTTAGGATGAATTTGGAATTCGGAGTGCGATATCTAACAGGGGCCCTGTTGAATGTAAAGGAGGCAGAAATGGGGTGATGATCAGAAAGAGAGGTGGGAGAAACCAGGATGGAGTTACCAAGTTTATCAGGGAGGAAAGAGAAAAGGTTTCTGTTAGCATAAAAATGATCAAGTCTGGAGTAAATTCTATCTGATCCCTGTTGGTAATTGCACCACATATGCCAAGGCCCCGGGTTATTGTTTTTATTACCAACTAATGGGTCAAAAAGTTGCAAAGTATTCTTCATCTTATTCCAATGGATTTTTTCCATATCTTTCCAGGCAAAGGGTAGTCCCCCATCTTTATCGTCCTGGTGTTCAATCGTGTTGAAATCACCAGCAATAACCCAAGGGATGCAAGGGAGGGAGGTCATCCATTGCCAAAGTTTGGCTCTTTCCTTAGGATCATTCGAAGCATAGATAGAGCAAATGCCAAACTCATAATTATTGTAATTGAGGGTGGTCCAGACTGCTCTGTTACACGGAGAGATCCCATGGCTAGTGATAAACCTCTCCCATTTAGGATTGATAAGCAGAGCTACACCACCTTTACCTTTCGGGTGGTAAGTATAAATCTTAATCGCATCTTTCCACAGAAAATTTAAGTTAGAATCCAAAATAAAACCAGTGGCCTTAATTTCATGCAACATAAGGAAATCGATCATATGACAGGATTTGAGGAAACTTTTAATGACATATTTCCTATCGGGAGACTCCAGTCCCCTTACATTCCAGGAGACACAATTCATGAGGAAACACTGGAGGGAGAGACACGCAATTCAGATGAATCCATTTTCGAGTTCACCATAATAGCAGATATTTCTTCATTATTTTTATTAATAATCTTGTTTTTGGAACCTGGGGGTCTTCCTCTTCGTTTAGACGAAGGGAGCCCTGTTTTAAAATCTTCCTCACAATCAGACACAATGTCAAATTCCATGGATTTAGTCGAGTTAGGGCATTCATCCCCACCTGTGTTTTGCAAAGCAGGAATCACCGCAATACTATATTCATCACTGATTTCTTTAAGGGTTCTATTAGAAGTATTGACAGCGGAAGATTCTGGGATATTGACAACTGAAGTGGGGGAAGGTTGAGAGAGCGGAGAAGCAATTTCAATAGGGAAAAACATATTAGACGTAACAGGGGAGGTATGGTCTAGAAGGGAGGAGGAATTTTTATTAGATTTCCTTCTTCTCTTATTGGAGACTTTTGAAACATTCTGAAAACCATCTGCAAGGAGAGTCTCAACACTACCTGGTTGATTGGATTGGGTCACAACAGGGGAGGAACTACTAGGGTTAGGGCTAGATTGAGAGATGTTAACCATATTCAAAATACCCGATTGATTTACTGTTTCAGCCACCTTAGTAGGTTCTGGTTTTTTAGTCGGGGTTTTTTTCTGAATGATAGGGCAGTCCTTCCTTTGGTGACCTTCTCTTCGACACAGAAAACAAGCGTTGAGCCCACCGAGTACCTCAATTGGGCAACAGAAATCAGTGTTTTCGATGTTGATGTTGAAATCGGCCAGAATTTCCAGACCAGGGTTTAGAGATATTAAGACACGGGCGTCCATATGGGAACAAATCGAACAGTGTCATCCATTCGAATGACTTTCCCCAATGGTTGTAAAAGTTGAGGAATAAACCGCCAAAGGAAGGGAGGAATGTGTTTGATCAGAATCCAGCGAGGAGCCGAGAGTGCAAGAACTTCTTCATAATTTGCATCTGGGGACCAGGCTATAGCCCTAAATGATGTAGACCCAACAGCCCAATACTGTTTTTTTAAAACTTCTGCTTGAGCCTCATGATTTACAAAAAAAATAACAAACAACACTTTTTTAATCTGCCTACAAAATGAAATATGAAATCCAAGCTTAAGATTCCAGAAATTGTGGAACCAATCATCAAGAAATTTCCTAGGAGGAACCTTATCAATTTCCACTGCTGAAAAGAAAATAGCCAAGCTTTTTAACCTAGTTTTTTCCTCAACAATTTTTGCAAGCATCTCAGAATTTGGAGAAACAAAGAAAGTCTCAGAGCTTCCAGGGTTCTTACCGAAGAGATGGGATCCATTGTTCACCGAAAAACTAGCCTCCGAATGGATGGTTATTCCTGCGTTAGCTACAGCTTCAGAGAATGATTTAGGGCGGGAAGGAGGTTGAGTGTTGTTAATAGTAGTTTTAATGTTAGCAGTGTTAATATCGTCCCTCGGCAGAGCCGAGAGAGGAGGAGTGGGTACGGCCTCTGCCGAGGAAGTAATGCCATTAATGAGCCTAGAGGCAGGGAGGTTAGGAACAAACACACCTGGCATGGAGGCGACGCCATTGTCAGAATAGCCTTCATGTACGCTGTTAATGCCTGCCATCGTGTTATTGGAGATCCCGCCACTATTTTGGCCACCACCGCTAATTCCCCCGCCAGATTCGAAGATGGAATTCAAAATTTTGGAATTCGCAAATTTAGCAGAGCCCATCATTAGTCAAAACCCTAAAAAAACCGAACTTTTCTTTTATATAATAAAAGAAGAACTTTTATATCTTTTATATAATAGTACAAAAAATTTCTTTTATATAATACTGAAGAACTTTGTAGGTATGTATCTCTACCACCCTCTTTCTCTACCCTCTTCCTCTTTCTCTTTCTTTTATATCGTACTACTCTTTCATTTTGTACTATTGTTAAAAAAATATTAAATTAAAATATATAAACATATTATAGTTGAAAAAAATTCAATAGTGTTATATAAACATATTATAGTTGAAAAAAATATTAAATTCTTTATTCAATAGTGTTATATAAAAATATTATAATTGGAAAAAATATTAAATTAAAAAATCACAATCTTTTATATTGTCATTCTATCATTCATTCAATAGTGTTATATAAAAAATATTATATTAAAAAATCCATCTTTTATAAGAAAATATTATATAAAAAAAAAATCCTATCCTTTATATTGTACTATCTTCATTCAATAATCTTAAATAAGAAAATATTATATATAATAAAAAATTCCCCTTTCAATCATGATCATGATCACTTGCACTGTTACAATGAATTATTATAATACACAAAAAAATATGTTTACAAAAATAATAAATTACTATGATAAAACAAATTTACATAGTTGTTACAGAATTTGCATTATTGTAATGAAATATTATAATAGATATAAAACAATGTTAAAAAATTCATTAAACTATTATTAAAAAACAAATTTACAGAGTTGCTACACAGAATCTTTATGCTCCAACTTTCGCATACTACTGAATCAAAACACCAGCTTTGAATATATACAGACTTACAAAACAAGCTTCTGCAACTAGTTTCTATAATACATTTTATAGAGACACTCACCTTTCCATCTCAGAATTGAAATATGAATGTTTCTGCTCACTACTCAAATAAAAGTAAAAAGGTGTCTTACACTACTCTGATAGTGGCAGCGTTGGTCATGAAATTCCTTGTAAAATTTTGATTTCTCCCAAAATAATATTGAGCAGACTTTGTATTTCCTGAAGGAGGTGCAATGCTTAGGCTTAACTCTGTCTGTTCTCCAACATCTTCCATTTCTTTGGAGTTCATGCCACTGTTACTGCTCTGTTCTAGTTCTGGCCATAAAGGCAACAATAACTGTGGCTCAGAATTAGCCATGCTTTCTCCATCCTTAGAAATGGACAGAGATAAATTTGGAACTACCTCTGCTGATAAATCTAAATCCCCAGATAGATTTGGGGAAGATTCTTGTGGGTTTTCCAGTGAATCCTCGTTCACAGAGAAGCTTGTAATCTGAAGAAAAACAGAGGAAAAAAAAATTGGTACTTTATAGAGGAAAATCTTTAAGAATCTTGATGAAGTTATGGAAATGAGAGATTTATACATTTTGAGCATGTGGGCACATGTCGAAGAGGCTTGATCGACGTTTTCTTCTGGGCAGACTGCTTTGTCTCAGAAAATATTTCTGAGCATGGCTGGCGACTTGTGTTGGAGTTCTGGTTGTAACAAAATTTCTGGATATCCCTCTCCAATCACCCTTCCCAAGCTTTTCCAGTCCAGCCAAAAACAGTCTGTGCTCCTCCTCACTCCATGGCATCCCTGTATAAAACACCCACAAATTTATAGAATTTGTTTATTACTTCTATTGAAAATAAAAGTCTTACATGAAAAATTAGAATTGAATGAAGAGATAATAAACATTCTTCTTCTTCTGACATTAGTTGCAGTAAAATAATATTATGAATAAGTCTTCCTAACTTCAGAAGTTAATAATAATCTTTGTCAGTCCGGCTTTTTATAATTATAATTCAATCAAGATAACCTATTTCTGAAGAATTGATCTTGTAAAGAGATCAAAACCTCATATACTGATCAACTGTACAGTTATTAGTTAGAACAGAGGCTTCAAATTTTTAGTACAGAAAACACGGATTTGGAAGACTCACTTCAAATCTAAAAGAAGAGTTAAAAAGAATCTTTTCAATAAGGAAAGCACTTTCCAAAATCCTAAAACCTTGCTTTGGCTTAAAGAACATGGAAAGCTTACTTTATTTAAATCTTACTTCAGAATTCATAAATTAAGAAAGAATTTTATTATGAAAATTTTTATCAAGAAAGGACTTTTGAATTCATAATCTTCATGAATCCTTGCCATGGGTACAGATGTAATGATCCCATGTTTACAGAACTTAAGAATGCAGTCTAAATTTAAATATGGAAACAACCCAAACAAATAAAGATTTTATCAAGAAAGGAGTTTTGGATTCATAATCTTAATCAATCCTTGCCATGGGTACAGATGTAATGATCCCATGTTTACTGAACTTAGGAATGCAGTCTAAATGAATTTTGGAAACAACCCAAACAATTAAAAATACAGATTAAGCTTACTCCTGAGAGCTATTTATTATTGAGACTCAATCTCATTCAAAAAAAATCAAAGAAAAGGAAAAGACAACAGCACACCTTAAAAAGAATTCAATTACATTAGAGCTATTGAAATTTTTCTAACCTTTCTTTCTGTCACGAGATTTGGTTGAAGTATGAAGCAATCCATCAGACAAATACCCTTCATCTCCAGCTGTTCCAGAATCTGTCTGTAAGCTGCTAAAACCAGGGTATTGAATGAGGTCCCCTGTACTAAAACTCTTTCTCATCTGCACATCCCCATCCATTGCAGTGAGCTTTACTCCAAACAATTTAACTACTCTGGAACATGTTCTAGAGTTGTGACCATTATGCCCACAATGAGAACACTTCCTACTTAACAGCTCCTTTGCCATTCACCCAAAATCAAAAAGCAAACTTTTGAACAAAAATAAAGCAGCCAGCCAGCCAAGAAACCCACACCAAATAGCAAGAGCAATTTGGGTTGTATCTATGAATGACTGTAGTATTAGGGCCTTATCTTCCTCTTGAAAGCTAAAGTCCCTTATAAATCACAAAGCAGAAGTAAAATTATCTGAACTAATAAAGGAGGTTCATAAAAAATGGACGGCACTCAGTCTTCCAACACAGAGCACAAGACAGCTATATATCATGATTTATGCATGGATAAGATTTGGTCTTATTCTGCTCCTCTCATTTTTGCATGGGTGGGGACAACATGCCAAACAAAACTAAAGGCACGTTGTAAGCTTTCCCATTTTGTTAATGCTTTCCTAGTTTATTTCCTATTTTTTACCAGTACATTACCTATTATTCCACCTGTCTGCTATCCATTGTCACACTTTGATGGTTGTGCTACAAACAACAAACTTTTATAAAGCAAAATTAAACCATTAAGATATTTTTTAAATGGATGTGATATTTCAATGAGACTACCTTGTCAAGTAGCCATAAACTACTGTTTCACCCAATATCCCAATATTCAAAGCCTGCACAGATGCCAAATTTGAAAATTAAAAAGAATAAGAAATGTCAAAATCACAACCCATTTTTCCTTTATTTACTTTTTCCTATATTTGAATACAGAAATTTTGGAACACCCATCCATCTTTTATCTTTATATGTGCATCCTCCCACTCGTATCTATTTAAATCAGACTGTGCCTTTAGTGAGGACAGTTGCATAGCATTACCTACTTAAAAATTTCTTAATTAGTTGAGTACCCTACCACTTTTATCTACTTAAATTAGTATAGTGGATTGTACCTTTAGTGAAGACACATAATAAATAAAAAAATAGATAAATTGTAATAGAGATAACTGTTCTTGAATTGAACTGTGTATGATTTTTGTATCAATGTTTTAGAAACAAATATTTTTCGTTATTTTGGTTGTTCTATTAATTCAACGGATTACAAAAGCTTTTTGATCAAGTAATCAACAATTCCATTAACTAATAAATGAACATCCAAAGATTTTTAGAAACTTATCATGCAAAATCTTTAGGTTTTAGTTTTGAAAACTGTAGGATTAGAGTTTTGAATCTCAATTCATTTACTGTATTAAGATAAGAGAGAATTCGACACACAATTACAAAATTATAAGATTAATAATAATACTTTTTTTTTCTGGATAAGGGGTCGTAGCCAAGATGATATTTATTAATTATAATAAAAGTACGTCAGTCCTGGTTCAAAAGCATACGGGGAGGAAAGAGCCAGCTAGAATCCGAAGAACACTACACAGGAATCCTCCAGAAACCTCATCCTAAAAAGTTAAAAACTCACTCTGGCACATCTTCAACCAAAATCTTGGGTGCCCTGCCTCTGCTTGTTACTGCCCTTCCATCAGCCCTGATTCAAAAGCATACGGGGAGGAAAGAACCAGCAAGAAAACCTCTGGTCATAGCCCGTACAACCTATAACTAAAGAATAATTACATCAAACAACATCTTGCCAATACCAAATCCGAAGAACACTATGTATGAATCCTCCAAAACCTCGTTCTAAAAAGTGTCTCTGACACATCTTCAACCAAAATATTCTTCATATAAAATTAATAAAAAAAATTAATGAGATAACGGAATTACAGGCAGCACCATTAGAGAAGTTTGAACACAATTGTAGAAAAACATCAATGAGATTCAGTCAGTCAAAACCCATTGGTATTTCCTGGTCAATTATTTGTGACAGGGACTTGTAAACTTAATCCAAATTCTCTTACGCAAGAATAAAGTGGACTGTAAAATGTTAAAGTATTGATGAAGAAGCACATTTCTTATTATACTAGAATTTGTGTAGTGCGCTTGTGCTTTCACCCAATCGCTTGCCTTTTTTATGTGTAAGGTCGATCTTAAATGATAATGGAATATCCTTACAAAGGCAAAGGGCTGTAAATTAAAATATCATTCCATTAACAAGTTCAGAAAGATGTGGACGTGAAAGGATTTCTTTATTTTGTGGATTTGACATTAAATGCAGTTTAAAGTGTTAAAAGTAATCTTCAATAGAGGGGGAATCGTATCATGTTTTTAATTTTATAGAGCATAATCGAAGAATGACGACATAGCTACGTAAAGTCGTGCCAAAAGATTTGACTGATAAAAAATCATCGAGGAGCAAATATAATGAGAATTTATAGCCACCTTCAAGTAATATAATATTGGAAGTTCAAATGTAGAGATGTGAGTTTTTAAACGAAAAAGATTTATTATAGACCCAAAAAAAAAACCTTAATTTGTGTATTGAGGTTAGAGGTTATTAGTTTGAGTTATTTTGTGATGTCTTAGTTCGAATTGTCAAATTCTAGTTGTACTTTTAGTAATCCTAGCTTTATAGTTAAGATGAGCCTAAAATATGCATATATTTGTTAAGCTAACATGTGTTTAAAGCAAGCTAACATGGTTGCATTTTGTTGTGTTGTGATAAGAAGGGAAAATGCGAGACTAAAGAGATGTCACATAATAGCATATTGACATGTGCAAATGATGATGGAAGCTTAGATCATTGTGCATAAAAGGGAGAAAACGAAACGAGTTCAAGGCCTTTTCATATGCTTGCTACATGGAACAATATCTCAATATTGAAATTTTAGGGTGAGATTACCTTCACAAGTTTATAATAGAAAGGTTTTCCATGACACAATAGGAGTCTACGATTGGCGAAAGTTCAAACTAAACACATGGGTCACTAAAACATTAGGATTTGGTTGTGAAGACTTTTTAAAAAATTAAATTTCTTCTAGGTTTATTAAAGACACATTTTTTGTGGTTTAGCAGTATTTGTACTAATTCTAATTATCGTTCTTTGTGAAATCTAACAATTATTGGATTATTTCAGAAGTTTCAATTTGCAAGTGTAGCATTTGTTGTATTTTGTTGCAAAATACAACTAGAGGTTTGCATCAAATGTTTTTGATAGTAAAAAGCAGCAAGAGGGTGCTAGCCCGTGGAACAATGGACTAGAAGCATATTAATGGAACTAGTCAAAGCATGTATAACAGTTTAACAGCATAGACACCATATTAACTCTGCCTCTATCAAAAACATAAGTCACAGTACTGAACCACCGAATTAAACCAGAAAGCTTAAGACGAACAGTAGCATAAAAAGTATTAGTTTTAAGCCACACAGGGCTACACAAAAATAAACAAAAACTACCAATGTTTCGAACAGCAAAACAGGGGAACCGAGGGCCTAGCCCAGCTAAAATTAACCAGCACATGGACATCAAAGATTAGTTCTTCCCACCTAGCTATTTGGACAGTAGGGTCCTAGCCCACTCCTCCTGCAGAAACAAGAATAGGTTTTTGTTGTCCTCGTCCGCTTCCAGGCTACCGCCCGCCAGCTTTTCCTGCACATTACAGAGGGTCGTAGCCGAAGCATGCATAACCTTCAGGGCAAATTTTTTGGTCCTCATACAATGGTTCATCAGGTCCTGCATGTTCTTCTTAATCTCCCCAATGTCCTTGTCTAAGTTCAAGAACCTTCTTTTAAGGGTGCCAGTAAATTTATCTTTGTCCTCCATGGACGCGGTATGTGGCTTGTCCTTAGGTTTCTGAGTAGGACTCGGGGCCGGGGTAGGGTTGTTGGGGGTTTCCATGGTTTGTTGGGGGTTAGGCAGAGGAGTGTTACCAGTCCTAGAGGGACTCATATAGCCATCTGAGGAACCATTCTTCGACTCAGTGGAGTGGGAGTCATTTTTAGACAGGGAGAGCTCTTTGGAGGTCGTTTCCATCATCCTAATTTTACATTGCTCCTTGGCAATTCTATTTGACCTCCGATGACCCAAGCCACTCAAGTCCACCTCCAGATTAACCTGGCTCTCCATAATTTTTCTTTTTTTGGGCCTATAGTCGATCTCAGGGGTACTATCAGCCTCTTTCCCCTCAATGTACTCCGCAGACTCAGAGACATACGACTCCTCCTGACCCTCCTTCCTACTGAGAGGGTTTTTTACACTTTTTTTGCGGGTTGTAGCTTTTTTATCGGCCAACACAGGCTCCTGGGTGATACAGATGGACTGGGAGGAGGAATGGGTGGTCTTTTCAGTTTTGGCTATGGGCTCCTCCTGGGGCAACATCTGGATAATCAGAGGGGGTTGGGGTGCCAGGAAAATAGCTTTATGAAACTGGTAGAGGCAGAGGAGGAGGCCCTAATGAAGGATAGCTCTATCAATGTTGGCTTGAATATCGAGGACATTGCTCTCTATGGAGTGCAGTAGATAGAAAGGAATGGAAATTAAATCTTTGTTCCTAATATGATTCAGGAACAGAAAGTGGTAGTTGTAAAACACAGTGAACTTACCTTCCAGCGTGAAGTACTTCATCATGACGAGACAAATTTTCGGCCAGAAGTCCGGCAGCTCCTCCCTGTTAAAACCCCCATGTTTTCTCACCGGAAGCTCACCGTCCTTGAAAATTTGTTTGAGGCTGGTAGGGTCGGCAGTCTGATTGGTCTTTTTGTATTTCCTCCCTGC
This sequence comes from Thuja plicata, assembly GCA_018584345.1. Lineage (NCBI taxonomy): Eukaryota > Viridiplantae > Streptophyta > Pinopsida > Cupressales > Cupressaceae > Thuja > Thuja plicata. Next base: position 570,081 of record MU227231.1, on the reverse strand, counting down.
CATAGGGAGCCCCGTTGCCTTGGCTATGACCTCTTCATTCAGCTAGAAGTGAATGCCCCCAACTAAGACACTCCTGTTGTTCTAGGATTTGACGAATTGTTTGGAGATTCGCTCGTCATGTCCACCTTTTATTCTTTCCATGAAACCCCAAATGCCAGTTTCTTAGCAGTAATGAGTCACCAACGCATCAGAAGTGAAAGTCTCGTCGATGTTATCAGGCTCAATACGGAGAATGTTGCCTCCCATTTCAAGGGTCTGCTCTTCCTGTGCCAGAATATGTTTGAGATCTAAGAGTCGAGCATTTTTGCAGACCATAAAAAACCACTTGTTTTCATAAACCCTTTCTGAGGAAAGCTTATACATAAAATGCTGGTCTTGAAAATTTTGGAAACCAGGCTCCGTACTGCCAGATCTAATGGATCTCCAGGTGCCATTAAAAGCAATAATAGCATTAATATCAAGGATAGCCAAAAAAACCCTTTGATTTAGACAGCTCTTACTCCACACGTTCAAAAAGTAATGATAATTCTTTATGGGAATTTGAGTTTTCCTTTTCATAATCGCGAAATTTGCCCAAACACGCCAACACATGATCGAATAAGAATCCGTAATGAATATGACAGCCTAGCACATTTAAACTGTAGTATTCATTTCTCCCACAATGAGTTGCTGAGTCACCGGAGGTAAGTCACTAATCACCCTCCAACTATTGAGTTTGATTTGTTTTAGGCCAATTGCAGCCATTGAGTCGACGACCGAATTCCCCTCACTGTACATGTGGCCTATAGTCGTGCACTAGAAGCTGTTAAGAAGCTTGCCGATTTCCATAATAATAGGTCTAGCACGCCATCCTACACTAGCACCACTATTGATGGCCTCAACAACAACTTTGGAATCCCCCTCGATTTCCAGCTGTCTGAGGTTCATTTGTTTCACGAATTTAATCCCCCAGAGAAGGATCGTTCCTTCCGCCTGGGTGATAGTGTAGTTATTTATAGGACCAGCATAAGCCAGCAGACAAGTTCCATTGTGATCTCTCATTACACCTCCCCCTCCATGACCAAGGTTATTAACCGCCCCATCAAAATTTAATTTAGTCCATCCTCTGGGAGGGGCGGTCCATCTGGTAGTATTTCTAGCTATCCTTTTCGCATCATCAAACCTAGTGAACCCATCTAGGAGGTTCCAGTTTTCAGCAATTCTAACTTCCCAGGAAGTAGGAGGATAGGCAGGGAGCTTCCAATTAGCCATTCTGGCATTCTCACATAGGAGTTTAGTTCCAATATGGAGACAGGTCTCAGGCTGGTTACTATTCTCTCTGAAAATCCTATTGTTCCTTTCCTTCCAAATGGTCCAGCATATGTGAGGGGGAAGCATACGCCAGAGGAGTTGGAGTAGGGGGTGATTGGAAGGGGATCTCCAATTGTTAAATTGATGTACTTCTCTATCCAGGGCCCACAAGGTACCCAATTTGCTGATGATCCCTTGCCAAATGATGGTGGCATATTCACAATGGATGAAGAGGTGGTTTACCGTTTCTTCCTCCTTCTTACATAGGACACATCTGTTTTCTATGGAGAAGCATCTTTTTATGAGATTATCTTGGGTCAGGACCTTACTGTGCATTAGAGTCTACCAGAAGAAATTTATTTTTGGCGTGAGCTGGGGGATCCACACCATCTTCCAGTCTTCTGGGTTACTCTCCTCCTTCAGAAGCAGATTGTACGCATATTTAACAGAGAAAGTACTTGCCTGGGTGGGGGCCCAAATAATAGAGTCATCATTCCCCAAAATTCTGATATTAGTCAGGTTATCCATGAGATCCTTGGCCAAGTGTTGCAGGTCCGGTCTGTCCCTTGTCCAATTAGGAATATCCAACCAATCTCTACCATTGATGTAGCTGGAGGCTCTATTACCCAGGCTTGGTCTGAGATAGTCCATAAGGGGTTTGAATCTATGGCCCAGGTTAGGTTTATTCATGATCCATTGGTCACTCCAAAATCTGATGGATCTCCCATTTCCAATTTTCCAGAAAGCACCTTTAGACAGAAGGGTCTTACATTTACATATGTTCATCCAGAGTTTGGATCCACTGGGTAGGTCATTGTTGTGGAATATCCTCCCATAGGGATGTCCTTGAGGGTACTTAGCTTCCATTAATCTACACCAATCCACTTTTCCCTCTATGAGCTTCCATGCCCCCATTTTTTTTGAGAGGCATACAATGTCCCAATTGACAAGAGAATTCCTCCTCTTTTCTTCAAACCCCGCCCACAGAAAGGTTCTCTGAATCTTTTCCAGTTTATTGGCCATGTTGCTTCTGATTTTAAAGAGGGAAAGGAAGTAAACAGGGATCCCTTGGAGAGTGGAGGCCACCAGCTGAAGTTTGTCAGCATTGCTTAAAACCTTCCCCTTCCAACCAGCCAGTTGCCTCTGGGTTATTTTAAGGATGGAATTCTAGAAATCTCGGGACACCTCTTTGACCGTGAGGGGGAGGCCAAGGTAGGTAGAAGGGAGCGAAGCTACCAGACAACCCAAAATTTGAAGCACCTTATTTTGTAACTCCACAGGGGTATTGAAGAAGAACAACCGACTCTTTTGATAGTTAATACACTATCCAGAAGCCCAAGCATAGCTTTCCAAAATTTGTTTCCATTGTCTAGCCTCAATTACTGAGGAATACCCAAAGAGGAAAGTGTCATCCACAAACTGTTCCAACACCACCTGAGGGAGGGTAGAAGCCGGTTTGATGCCTTTGATTCTTCCCGTAGCAGACAACATACATAGGTTCCTACTAAGCACATTAGCCACCATAATAAAGAGGTAGGGGGAGAGAGGGTCTCCCTGTCTAAGACCCTTCTCTAGAATAAAATAGCCACCAAGGGAGCCATTGACAAGAACAGAGAAGCTAACAGTTTGAGTACATTCTTGTATAATCTGGATAACCTTCTCATTAAAGCCCATTTTAGCAAGGATTTTAAGCAGAAAAGACCAGTTAACATTGTCATAAGCTTTAGAGATATCCAGTTTAAAGGCCATACCTGGGACTTTGCTTCTGTCCATAGAATGGATAATTTCATGGGTGGCAATGGCCGCATCCAGGATTTGTCTACCCGGCACAAAACCTTTAAGTATTGCAGATAATTTTATCAAGAAGAGGCTTGATTCTGCCAATTAGGATTTTGGTAAGGATCTTGTAGAAGGAATTGCATAGGCTAATGGGTCTGAAATCCATCATAGTAGTAGGATTGTCATGCTTAGGGACTAGCACAATGTAGGTTTGGTTATGTTGTTTGAGAAGGCACCCAGTCCTAAAGAAGTCTCTGGAAACCCTGGTAACATCAGTCCCCACAATTTCCCAATATTCCTGAAAAAATGCCGGAGGGAAGCCATCTAGTCCGGGGGCTTTGTAAGCTCCCATAGCAAAGACTGCCTTCTTGACCTCGTCGTTAGAGACCCACTTCGTAAGAATGTCATTGTCACTAAGAGTAATAGCACTTTGGATATGGTCCAAGAGCTAGTTTTGGATGTTGTTTGGACACGTAGGGCCTTTTTCAGAGTACAGCCCCTTAAAGTAGTTAACTGCAGCCTGGTTGATTTTATCCTTTTCCTTGACTTCATTCCCTCCTTCATCGATAAGAGAAGAGATGGTATTTCTTCTTTTATAGATGCTGGCAGACCTACGGAAGAAGTCTGTGTTTTTGTCCCCTTTAGCAAGCCACTAGATTCTGGATCTCTGCTTCTAGTAGATTTCTTCTTTTTTTAGGGTTTCCTGCCACTTATGTCTAGTCAATTCCTCCTCCACCTGAATCTGGGGCGGGTAGCTTCCAGACGCCAATTGGGCCTGAAGAGAGTCTAAGGTTTTAGAGAGATCCAATTTCTCTTTGCCAAAGTCTCCGAAGTTGTGTTTGCTCCACCCTTTAACCTCCCTTCTGATGATTTCAAGCTTTTGGGCTATTTTGAACATAGCAGTACCCCTGATATTAGTCTTCCACCATAATTTCACTTGATCTCTGAAAGATGGGTGAGAGCACCACATAATTTCAAATCCGAAGGGTGTCAGGCTGACCTTAGGAGTGTCAAGCTAGCATAGCAAGAGGGGGTTATGATCTGAAATAGTTCTAGGGAGGGAAAACAAGGAAGAGTTTAGGCAAAGCTTCCATGAAGAGGTGGCCAGGACCCGATCAAGCCTCACCTGGATTAGGTGGGCACCCTTCCTATTATTGGACCAAGTGAAAGGGTTTCCCTTCAGAGTGATGTCCAAAAGACCAGTGGAAGATATAAAATCAGCCAGCTCCCCCATGCTATCCGAGTAATCCATAAGGCCACCACACTTTTCTAATGGATAAAGGGGGGCGTTGAAGTCCCCTGCCAGCAAGAAGTTCACTGAATTGTCCTGATCCATCCGATGGACAAGATCAACCCACAGGGAAGCTCTACCATACCTGGTGTTAGGTGCATAAATATTGAAGGTGGTACATTCAGTTCCATTCTTCTTGAAGGTGACAGCAAGAAAGTTAGGGGAAGAAGCAGCCAGCTGACCTGTTATTCTGTTAGGGTTCCAGAGCATAGCAATACCATCGGATGCACCCGCAGCTTCTGAGTAAAGGAAAGTAGCCCCTGGCCAAAGATAAGGCACCAGGGTAGTGAAATTACTAGCAAACATCTTAACCTCTTGTAAGAGTAGGACATCCAGCTTGAGATCAAAGATGTAGTGCTTGACATCATTTTGTTTCAGGGAGCTATTCAAACCCCTCACATTCTAAGAGAGATAATTCATCTCTTATTTTTAAAACTAGATTCCAGGGTTTGCTTCCTACCTGCTACAACATCCCTTATGGACCCTCTCAATCTCCTTGCCCATTTTGAAGGCCTCCCTCTGGGTGTTTCCATACCCACATCGGCCTTTTTGGAATTGTTTTTCTTTTTCTGTGTGTTCCATTCCCCATCCTCATCCTCCAAACCATCTAGGGAGCTGGAGGAGCTCTTCTTCACAACCTTTGGGGGGGGTTAGCAACCAAGTTTGGGGCTTGTAACTCGAGAGCAATCACAATGGCAGGTTGTTCCTCCTTAGTAGGATTAGTCCTCCTCCCCTCAGGGGGGGCGTCAGGGGGGTTGTTACTGACGCCACCAAAGGTTGGGGACCAGGTTCCTTTATAGATAGATCAGGAGCAGAGCACCCCATATCTAACTCCCGGAGGGGGACGATCTCACCTTCCTCAGGTGCCAGATCATCCAATTCTGTTTTGATAGCCACCGATGGTGGCCTCGACTCCATCTTTTCCTCTTCACCTAAGGAGGGTAGAACCTCAGCTATTCCTTTGTCCTTGTTCCCTTTTTTTTCTCCCGACTTGGGGTACTTGCAACTATCACTAGTGTGGCATCTGCTATCACAGTTCTGACAGAAAAGGGTAGCATTTTCATACACCAGTGCTTGGGTCCATTTACCCAGTTTAGATTTCAAAATAACAAAGTTGGGTAGGATTTTATTCATAGAGACATTCACACAGAATCTAGCAAACACCAACCTGGATTTAGAGCGGGTCACCTAGTCCACTGTGATGAATGAACCAAAGAAGTCACCTATCCATCAAAAGACTTGATCATCCCAATATTCAAGTGGAAGGCCAGGGAGACAGACCCAAACCGGAGCCATTCTATTTAGATCCGTCACTGGATTGAATTCGGGTTTCCATTTCGCAAGGGCCAGGAAGTGCTTCCCATGAGCCTGACAGCACATTGGACAGGTCCTTAAGAGTGGTAAACTTAAACAGGAAGAGTCCTCCTGACATAGCAAAAATAGGACAGAACCCTTGATCTTCCACTGGTTAGACACCCATTTCCTAACCATTTCTATGGTAGGTTGAAAGTTGAAGAATCAAAGAACCAGGGCTAGCTGAAAGTCATCCATCATGCGATTCACCACTAAGTTTGGGAGTGACAGTTAAGTGTCTTCCTTAGTCTAAACAAAATCCACCAGAAGATCCACCAAAGATTGTTGAGCTTCTCCAACAAGGGCTCCTTTCCAGTTAGGTTTAGGAGACAACTGGGAATCAGTCGATGAGGACGCTTTTTGAGATTCCTCCGTTGACTCAAGCACTGGGATCATGATAGAGGGAATCTGGGGTCCATCGGGGCTAGAAGGTGGGTCAGCATGGGGGGAAGTATCACCCCCAGGGGAGACAGGCATGGGAGCCTGCAGTTTGAATTTTGAGCTTTGAGCGGGAAAGTTGCAGAGCAGGATTCCTAGAAATTTGCACAAATCCCATTACAATTCCGTCAAGTTGCATCAAATGTTGATGGGGAATTGAAATATTTTTATTTCTAAAAACATGAGGATGTATTATCTGATTATTTATTTTTTGATTAATAGGCATTTCCATTAATATTTAAATAAAAGTACACTATTCATAGAAAAGCAAAAGGGATACAAGATCACCCCTCAGGAGTCAATGGGCAACACCTAGAAAGGCACAAAACACAAGGGTAAGCTCAGAGAATGAAAAAAAAGTAGCTAAGAAGCTAAAGCAATGGTTGTGGGTGATGGAGGAGGATCTCGATCATCTTTGGGACCCCATACATCAACGGGGTCAAGGTTTTCATCCAAGATGGACCACCCTTCTTCTCTTGTAGCCTCATCAATCCCTTTTTCCAACTTCTTGGAAGGAGAGATTAACAATGCCAGTCACAGGAACCACTTGGAAGAGCTCAACCAGATATTCTGACATTCAACTAGCCAGTGTAACACCACAAAATTGGCACCTAATAATCAATCAATTTTGGTGCATTTTCTTATCTTCGAAGTCCTATTGTATTAGGCAAATTCTTCTCCTAATTGACTTAATTGACTGAGTTTCAAATGCAGAAAACCCAAATTTGCATAAATTTGACATTACATTTAATTCCTAATTCTCAAATGATTATTAGCTGAAATCCCTATGATTAATTGATTTAATCCTAAAGTCCTAAGTGCTTTTAATTAAATCAATTCCACCCCCTTTGGCTAATATACAT
>MU227231.1:512024-530921 GCA_018584345.1 Thuja plicata | reverse complement strand
TAAGATTGTCTTTTCTGTATATTCTCCTTTACCAAGAGTTTGTGTTGAGCTCATACTCTTGCTAAAGTGGGGGCTAAATGTATAGTCAGAAAATGGAAGCACTTCCATTATAGACGTGTTTAGCCTTTCGAGTAAGTGGTTTGAGGTCATGAAAAGCACCTTGAATGGGTTCCTGATCTTGACATGGCTTCCCCCCTATTTTTTCCTTCTTCTCACTCTTGTTTAGCCTGATTTCTACATTCTAAACTGCAGACTGGTGATTCTAGGCTTCAGGGTCAAGGTCAAACTTTTAGGTCTATGTCAACCTCAACCCTGACCTAGGTCAGGGTCAACCTTGACCCTGACCTAGTTCAAGGTCAACCTCGACCTTGACCAAGGGTTCAGATTTTGGGGTCTCACATTTTTTGGATGTCGGCCTTTGCAAAAAGTATCTCCAACTTCCGGATCGGTTGTTTCAGGTTCCAAAGTGTTGATTCCTAAATTATATTTAATATAGGTCCTCTCCTAGGGGTAAAGGCTTTAATGGGAATTTAACCCTCCTATGTAGGCCTCCTTAGAAGATTGTGCCCTAATTTCATATAAAAGGGAACCTTCTCCTCTCATTTTCTCTAAGCATTACGAACGATAACCATCATCAAGCAAACTATCTTCAAGGGTGATTCAAGCAAGCTAAGGAGAAAGATTTAAAATCAAGCATTCATCCATTCAAGTATCCATTTTCATGAAGGAGATCCATTGGAGGCCATTGAAGGATTCAAGCTACATAGTGCCCTTTTGGTGATCTCTCCATCCACCTTCTTCCAAGCCTATTCCAAATTCAAGAACCCATTCAATACTTGGTGTTAGAGATCTACAAGCAAGAGATTGAAGACATCCTACCTTTCTACATTCTACATTTTGAAGCATACTTGTGGATTCAAGGATTCAAATCCGCCACAAGGACTTTTTCAAGCAAGGGGAATTTATGCATTGACTTTGTCTATTTCTGCAATTTCAATTACATATATTTAAGTTTAATTCCAAAACCAGGGTTTGACCAAGGAAAACCCCTCCCCCACAATAAACAATCCTCTTTTTCTTGTAGGTACAGGTATAGAACAACAGATTTGAGACCAGATCTAGATACCCTTTTCGGCTTTCTTTCGGACGACGTGAACAGATTTTTTGTCAGACCTGTGTAGGTCAGGGTCAACGTTATTGGGTCAGGGTTGACATTTGTGGGTCAAGGTCGACCTTTTCCATAAGACAACATCAAAATGGAAAAATATTTCTGGGTTTTATTCATCTCTGTGTTCCAGTTTGGGATCAACTGTCATTTTTTCTAGAAACATTCTACAGACCTCAAAAAATAGCATTCTTTGATCTGCAACATTTCAAGGTTGGTGCATTTCTCCTATTTCTTCAATTACTGTCATATATTATTTCTATGCATATAATTAATAGAATTTAAGGTATCTCTCTTGTTATTCTCCTTTCCAAATAGTTGATTTATTTGTGTATTAGCCCTTCCTTGGGGTTGATCAATTTGGATCTTCCATTTGTGCATTTGGGAATTGAAGAGGAACATCTTATCTTCTCCCTAATCATAATTACAATATACAATCAATACAATTCAATCAAATATAAAGTAAGTTTAAGGAAATCAACATACTCTAAGAAAATAAAACCCCCTCATACATGATTTCCCCCTTTACAGATGGTAACATTCTGATTGCTGAAATATTTGTTGATGATATCATATTTGGGGGTAATGATATGTTATGTAAATCCTTTGCTAATGAAATGAGAAAAGAGTTTGAGATGTCGATGTTTGGGGATATCAAATTCTTTCTTGGTCTACAGATTCTTCAACAAGATGCAGGAATATATATCACTCAATCCAAATACATCAAATAAGTGTTGAAGATATTCAAAAAGGAATACTCCAAACCAGTTGGAACACATATGGACACCGGATGCAAGCTGACAAAAGAAGACAAATCAAATGAGGTAAATCAAACCTTGTATAGATCAATGATTGGAAAACTAATGTATGTTGTTCATACTAGACCAGATATAGCACATGTAGTTGGAATAGTTGCAATATTCTTTGCTAATCCCAAAGAATCACACATGACTATTGTTAAGAGAATTCTAAGATATCTAAAGAACACCGAGGACTATGGCTTATGGTATAAAAGAGAAGGAAAATTTGAGCTTCAAGCCTATACAGATGCTGATTGGGATGGAAACTTAGATGACCGAAAGAGCACAACTGGAGGAGAATTCTTCATGGGTGACAGACTTGTCACATGGATCAGCAAGAAACAAGGATGCATCTCACAATCTACTACAGAAGAAGAATATGTGGTTGCTGCTACAAACTGCTCAAATATTGCATGGATCAAAAAATTACTGCAAGGTATGAATATGAAAATTCTTGAACCAATGATTATCTGTTGTGATAATACCAGTACAATAAACATTTATAAGAATCGATTCATGCATGCTAAGACTAAGCATATTGAAATCAAATATCATTACTTAAGAGAACAAGGGAAAGAAAAAGAGGTGTTACTATAATATGTTCAATCCAAGGAACAATTAGCTGATATATTCATAGTCGTTGCCTAAAGATACATTTGAGTACCTGAGAAAGAGACTAGGGGTCCAACCCTTCATGTCTATTGGTCAGTAAGATGACTAGGAGGGTGGATCATCCTATACATAATCAAAAGATCATTCATGTTAATGCAAGAACAGAGATGGACTACAAAGATACATCTAAGCAAAGAAAGGTACATATCTACACCGAATACTAGAGTCATTGTATTGTTGATTTATAGGGAAATTCAAGGAGTATATTATAAAAAAGGTGAAAGGATATAAATTTGGCATGATCAAAGTTTACTTTGGCATTGTTGTCAAAGGGAGAGAGTATCCTAAGAATTCAAAGGGATGGATTATCTTAAGAAGATCCAAAGGAGAGAGATTATATATACATATGAAATATCCATCAAAGGGAGAGAAGATATCATCAGGGAGAGATGTAACCTGTAAAGGAGAGAAGTATCATGAGGGAGAGATGACTTATTGTTGTCAAAGGAAAAAAAGATGACCAAGGAGAGGAATAGTCAAAGGGAGAGACAACATCAAAAGACAGAAACTGCTACATCTATCCAGTGAAGGGATTGAAGATTGAAGAAAGCACTCTGCAAGAAATAAATCTAAGCTATATGAGCTTACCAAGAACTAGACATTTGTATTGGTTATAGAATAATAAAATTGGTAGATGGATGAACTACAACTGATATATTGCATATTGTATTAGTAATAATATAGTGTGATAATGTATTGTGTTGCCATCAATGCCAAAGGGAGAGATTAATGAACTATAACTAATTGAATGTTTGAAGATGTTAAGTTGATGATCACTAAGCTACAGAAAGTTAATGCAAGACATTAAATTAGTTAATGTATTGTATTTTCATTGATGTCAACTTGATATAATATGATTGGTTATATACATAGTGTCCAAGACTTTAGAGAATCATAAGGATAAAGGTTATGCTATTAGTAATGCATAAAAGATCAATAAACTCACTAAGTGACTACAAACACTGATGATCAGTGCACCCCGATGGATAGAGAAACCTGAGAGGAAAGTCACAGTGATACCTGAGAAAGAAACCCGAGCAAGCATTATCAACAATTAGAATCACAAGCATTACTGACGAGAAGAATCATAGTGTTGCTCGATGGACAGACAACCTCGATGGAGATGCCCAAGGAGAATTTAAGTGTTGACCAAAGCTAACAAAGAGTTAAAAAACCAAAAGGAACTGAAGTTTAGAAACGTTAAAAGACTTAGCTAGCAAGAGCTAAAGAAGGACTTAACTGGTTGTTAATATTGTTTTCATCAAAAAATTAAAGCCAGAGATAAGAGAGAGATTTAAAGCTAGTTTATTCCAGTTGTCAAAGAGAAATCTATGAGATAAAACTGAAGTATAGTTTTAAAGCAAGATTGGCTAGAATTGTGGATCATGCCAAGAAAAAGTAAGTCAAGAAATGGTGAAATCATGTCTATAAAGAGACAAGCTAATTCATTGTGAATTAGGGGTGAATAGAGAAAGAAGATGTTGAAGAGAAACTGATGAAGAAAGAAGTCTTCAATAAGACCTGATCAATCAAGTTGAATAACGGAGCTAATTTTTTGGACACCAAGAAAGAGAGAAGCACAACATCATCAAGGAGAAAGAGGTGCAGCAAAGGTATTGAAAAGATACATTGATCAAAAAGGTATTATGAGCTTACAATAGATCTAAAAATATTCAAAGTATAGTTGTATATGTGAACAGATCATTTACTGTTTCAATTTAACCATTGGATCAGAAAGTCTCTTAACCGAGCAAGACTTAACAATCCTTTATATATTGAGATACATCCTAAAGAGTATCAAAAGGTTTGGTCATGAAGATAGCATTGAGATGTCAGATACCATGTGACAAACTACATAGGGTTTGGTCATAAAAGGTAGCATAGAGATGCCAGATATCAAGTGACAAACTATTCTATTTAAATCCTTTAACAAGGTCACACCTAACAATGTGTTTGTAACCTTTAACAGGGTTGGCTCTTCACCGATCTCACTTCAGAAGAGTGAAAATTTTGGGTTACCGGTCCCAAGTGGTTTTTCCCTTAACAGGGTTTCCACTTAAAAAATCCATGTGTCAATGTGTTTAAATCATTACTTTAGTGTTTTGCATTACACATAGCTAATCTGGATTGATCGGTATACACTAAGTTATTTACTACATTTCAGTAAATAAAAGACTGCTAATCGGTTAACATTAAGAATAAGGTTTAATATTTAACTTCGAACAGTAGTTATTTGTTGAAATTATTTCAACGCATTCATCTTGTAGGACTGAAGATAACTAGAGGCTTATAATTGTGGTAATAATTTTTTGGGTCAATTTATTGAAACAGTTTTTAGGCAACTGATTCACCCCCCCCCCTGGAACTCTTAGTTATACTAACATGGGCCTCAGCTTTGTAATACAGGGATGAGGTTCCCCATTAGTGGCCTCACTAGTTCATAGCTCCTAGTAAAAAGTGTTTTCATAGAGCCAAAGGGCATGTCATTCCAGCATCACTGGTCACATTAAAAAGTTTACTAGAGGCACATATTTTTTCAATATGTATGTATGTATGTATGTATGTATGTACTAAAATAAATCCCCTAAAAAACCATATGCCAAGAAAAAGGTTCAAGCCGAAAGTACTGAAAGAAATCATGAATCCAATTCCACAAATGTTGGGCTCAATGAAAAATCTAGAAGAGATGCATGAAGGTAGTTGGTTTCCCATAGAATAGACAAAAAGGATCTAGAACATCCAAGCATCATAGGTGGGAGCCCAATAGTAAGCATTGAAAATGAATACACCACACAAAATGGGTCAACTTAGGCTTTATAATGGTGGACCAAATGGTTTGAAACCTATTACACCAGACGATGTGAGAAGATTACAAGTGCCACCAAAGATTCAAGGCTTGCACCATATGAAAATGAGGAACAAGCTAGCAATAGCCCAACTTGGGCTTGTAACTAAAAAAGGAAGTGTTGGGAAACCAACACCAGTCTTTCCGCCATGATTTAACCACATAGATTCCCAACTTGTGTAGCATATTCAAAGGTAGATAAAACACAACTACAATTAAAGTCTAATGATCTAGTTGGATGAGGAGAGACAAGGCTTGCATATTCTTAGTAGCTCTAGAAAAATGGTCCCTAGAAGTGTGAATGTTGGATTCACGAACGTACATAGCATGAACCCTAGGTACACAAGCTAAAGGAATCCCTTGAAGTTAAATGATGGTGACCACGGTTAAATATTTTTCTCGAAAGAAAGACCATCCCAGAAAGTAGAACCATCCCAATAGACTCAGGGTTTGATAGCTTCCCATGCATGCCAAATTATTTTGGCAACAGAAGTGACTTGAATGTGCACAACATCTTTCCTAATAAGAAAGGTTTTAAAGCCAATCCATTTCCACAAATTTATATTGGCCGGATATACTAAAAAGATACAAAACCTAAGGTGAGATTTGCAAGCCCCATTACCAGTAATGGATTGAATGACCCATTAAACATACAGGGAAAGACCTTGTTTCTAGGTGGAGAAAATTTTGAGCCCTCTAGACTCTCTGAGGAGGCAACAAAACTCCCAAATAACCTTGTCAAAGACATGATAATATTCAACCAAAGCTCACAAAAAATACCTAAGAATATTCTCACGCTTAATATAAGAAGCTTTTGAGTCAGCCCAGCATGAAGATAAATACACATGGGTGATAACAAGAATCTTAGGAAAAATATAGAATTCACCAGCTAGTGATAGAAGCTTAGTAATCCATTAATAAATATTCTTCTTAATTATGGTGAGAACCACATTCCAAATATCGACAAGGGAGTTGTGGAAAGCAAAAAGGATGCCTATGAATTAGAATATTTCCACATGTCCAATCCACTTCCAAACATACTAGAGGATCTAGGATGTAGTCAGGATAAATGATTGCCTATAATACTAGGTTTTATGGCATTGAATCACTAACCCATAAGCCAAACAAAAAGTATCAAGATGCTAAAGTGCCTCCCAAACATTATTTTCATCTTCAATGAGGGTGAGAAAGGAATCATCCACAAAATGGTCATTGACAAGAAGAGAAGGTGACTCAGGCATGGAAATACCCCAAACCAGCCCAGTTGAAATAAAATTAGCCAAACGATAACCAAATACTTTAGTAGCTAGCACATATAAAGAGGAGGCCAAAGGGAAACCCTGGAAAATGTATCAAAACAACCCAAAAATTGTTCAAATCGATGACCATTAATAGTGATATAAGAAGAAGCATCCCTAAAGAGCATTTTCATAAACTAGATAAAACAAGGACCAAACCCCATAGCCCTTAGCATGGAAAGGATGAAAATCTATTCAATTTGGTCATAGGATTTGGAAAATTTGAGTTTCACAAAAATGTCACTTTTCTTGGAGCGATGGACCCACTCCATGTCTTCCCACACAACAATGATATTATCTATGATAAATCTAGATTTAATGAAGCCAGACTATTCAAGGTAGATAAATTATGGAGGGAAGTAGTAGATCTTCAGGGCCAGTGCTTTGATGATGATCTTATAGGAGACACTAATCAAAGATATCCTTAGGGTCTCTCATTTTAGGTATGAACCTTTAATGATAATCTAACCAAGAGATTGAAAAAGAAGGCCTTAAAGGTAGACCTTATGCAGGGGGAACCAATAGAAGACCACGAGGTTTTGTAAACTTCACAGGTAAAGCCATCACAACTAAGGGCCTTGTCATTGGCCATGGAGAAAATGAATTCCTTGAGGTCCTCAATGGTGATAATTTGGTCACAAAAGACCTTTTGGGCTTTGGAAAGCCAAGAGGGCACAACATCAATACACTCTCTCAAAGCCTTATTGCATTTTTAGGTGAACCAAAGTATGCAATGAAGGCCTTCTCGTAGTGGTGGACAAATGCCTAAAGAATATTCAGTAGCTTAGAGATCACTATGTGATCTTCCTTGATGTTCTTGATACTAGGTGAGGAATGATGCACTTGAAGAGCCAAGAAAAATACTTTAGCGGTACGCTCCCCCACTTTAAGAAAGTGAAGGTTGGCTTTGATTTGGGCACCACAGGTGCCGCAGCTATCAACAATCTACTTCTAGCAGTAGAATTGTGCAACCCTAGCCTACAATTTAGGACAAAAAGGATTGGTACCAAGAAATTTTGTAGAATGACACAAGTCCAAAGTGTTGGCCTCATATTCAACTATTGGCAGTACATGGCCAACTTATTGCCATAAATGCAAATAAAATGAGTCATGCATTGTATAGCATCATTCCACGAATTTATCCAATCAAATAATTGATTGGGATGTCTTTCAAAATTCCAAACCCTTTGAATGTTGGCCATTGTGGATGGTTGACTCAACAAAGAAATCTTCAAAAAAATGAGTCTTGGATGGTCATTCAATGTTGAACTTGATGGGATAGTTGTGTGGTAGGGTTACCTCAAGGAGAAGTAAAATCGATAGCTCTTGGAAGTCCCCAAAAGAATAAAAGGATTATGTTGTAATCAGGGCACAATCGAGTTGTTTCAAAATATTCTCAGTACTACTTCAAAAATTACTCTATGTATACCACACACCCTAAGAACTACTGCAGTTAGTATTAGGGTAAAAAAGAACTAATTTATTGTGCATGTAAAATCACACTTCTCTCCAGCCAACTATCCAGAGAAAGGGAAATAACACTTCTTTATTTGAGGCTCCCTCAACCATATTGAAGTCACCACACAGTACCCAAGTAGCCAGTGGTAATGAATCAACAACCCACAACCAAGGAAGAGATCTCTCCACAACATCATTGGAAGTATAGGCATTAATGATCCCAAAGGAATGATTATCAAATGATATGAGGAATCATACCATCGATTGATTTTGATTCAACTCATGGGCTACAATAGAGGATTTCTACCATGGTGCAATGATGGGTACAACACCTTCTTGACTAGCCTCATGTTCTATAGAAAAAAACAAATCCAGTTGACTAAATAACAAGGCATGTGGTAGAAAGTATGAAAGAAACAATTTTGGTCTCCTAAAGACAAAAAAACATATATACCAAGATATTTATGTTGAGCATCTTACATGGAATGCTTCCCATTGAGGTTAGTGAGACCTCAGACATTCCATGACATGAAATTCATGATTTAAATTATTGTATGTCATCCTTGTCCTCAAGATAGGAGAAGCTATTTGGAAATAAATTCAATGTCAACTAGAATCTATTGTATGGAATCACCTGAACCACTATATTTTTTTCTAGAGCTTCATTTTCATCATTTACACACCTAGAAGGGTTGCAAGAGTGATGCAAAGAAGTTAGTAGAGGTAACAAAATGAAGGCATGCTAAGTGGTGTGAACCCAAGTTGGGTGGGTACCATCAATACCTAGTAACTCCTTCCCCTGAGACTAGGGGTTTGGAACAAGATGTGGCTACAACTATGGCTTTGATTGTATTTGTGGTTAGGCCTGGGATTGTGGCTACAGAGTAGTAGATCTTGGCTACTTCTATGAAGTAGATGAGGATCCCTTCCCTTTGAAAAAAAATATAGTCCAATTTTCCTTAGTTTTGGGGCCTCGGAGGAACTTGAGTAAGAAGAATCCTTGGGAGACATTTTGAGCCTCAGAGAAGTCAAAGGGAAATCCTTGATCTTATGTTTTGAGGTTTGGCACTGATAAAAATTATTGGGCAAGTTTAGATAGAGAAATCTTTGAGAGTAGCATAGACCTCCTGTCTGAATATCAATAGTCTTCTGAGACCTCAAGACAAGTCCCCTTCCACACATACCCTCTTCTGAGGAAAATTATGAAAGAACCGATCTAGTTTTGTGCAAATAACCTTGTCAATGGATTGGAAAATAGTTTGCAAAAAAGGCCAGTAGGACAAAGGAAGACCATGGAATTCAATCGAAACCAATACTTTGATGTTCTTGTCATATAAAAAAAGATATATCTCATGACCGTGGCTGAAAAACAAGCAAGGAAGACCAAAAAAACATGGGCCTGTGTTGTAAAATACCTTGAACATAGGTAAAATCGGCAAAGTCAAATGTAAAAAAGCCTTTGGTGATATTTTGAATGTCATTAATTTGAACCCCATGAGGCACCCAAGCTTTGACAACCCAATGACAAAGCATGATTTCAAGTGGAACCCTCCCCACAAAATATCATATGAAAGCAATTTTTTTAAGCCACTCTCTTGCACTATCAAAGTCCTAAACAAGCAAACCAACATTAGGGGTACCAAAAGACATACCTCGTGGAACACTTTGGGGATACATTTCTTGGGTCTTTTGTTTGGAGGTTTCATGTTAGCCATTCGCCAAAGCTCCAACACTAGCATCAATTGTTGGGTTGAGGTTGGTTAGGGTCATTAAAAAGCTTAAAACCTCCCAAATGTATTTCACCTTAATTTTGGTTATTGCAACTTTATATTTGACTTGAGCCTAAAATGTGCAAGTTTCACATAAGCCAATACCTATTCTAATCCAAATTAAAAGTATGTGGTTATGTCCCTTTTGGAAATGAAAATTACACAAAAATAATTTAGGTCTTGATGATATAATATATTTTATATAAAGTCAGATTTTATCTCGGTATCATTCACATGGTACATTTTAATTTGTTCACAAGAAAGCCTTTGTTTGCATGATCCAAATGATTGAATTCTTTTAATCTGTGAGTATTTGATGTGGTAGTGGGTGTAAACTGAGTTTGGTTTGGCAGTCCTTTTATTAATTTACACATTAAGAAATCTAAATTAACGTGTTAGTATAGTACATATATTAAACAATGTTTTTCTAGTACATAAAATATTTAAATGCTCAGTATTTTATTATTTGAGAAGCACTTTTTTATTTATTTACATGATTTTAGAAACTTCACTTATTTTGAGATAAATAGTATGTTTATTTAATAAGATGTATAAGCATTATATTTGTTTAATAAGATGTATAAGTTTTATGTTTGAGGTGTTGATTATTATGAAGAATCAAGAAACATATATACCAAGTACTAATGAATTCTTTCTACAACTCTTGGGAATGATCATAACTGTAGAAATGTATAAGTAGTTTTTTTGCCCATTTTGGAAGTTGACACAATTGCAGGAGTTTTAGGGACCTTGGCGTCATTCAACATAATTACATTAAATGATGTCATGAGTTGAATCAACTAACAAATGTGGCTGATCTGAAGTGATTTGATGATTTTAGTTTTCGAATGGAGTTCTAGGAGTAGTAATATGAAGATTGTTATGTGAGATTGTTCTCTAATTTTTTGGATTTAGTTAATCATAGAAACACTTTTAGGTTTGAAAATTTTTAAGGCTATAATTAGGTAATTATGGATTTTTAAGAGGATCTTATTTGTTTTCATATTTTAATAAGACTTGGTTTGAAAGATTCTCTTCTCTTTTCTATTATTTGTTTAGCATGGTTTTCAATACTAAAATCATTGAGAAAAATCAAATGTTGTGGCTCCAATTTACTACATATCAATGATGTGAAGCTTTTAGATGTTAGGGGTTTCCACCATATCCCAAGATGTCAATCTACAAATGTTACTTCACAAGAGCAAAGAGAGAAGCATCACAAAGAGTACTATTTCACCAATATACAAAATGTATTAATAATAGGTGAGTAAAAATGTACTTGAGGATCTTCTTATAAAGGTAAGAGTAGAAGAGGGAGAAAAAATGAGGTGTAGGGGTAGGTACAACTACCTTCCAACTATCAACACAAAGTACTAAAAGTAGGTGAATAATAAATGATAATAAATTTCACCTAACCCATATAGAAATAGGAAATGATTCCTAATTTATACTTAAGTAAGATGAGTAAATATTAATTTACTCCAACACCCCACCTCAAGTGCAGCTTAAGGAGAAAAAATATGCAATATTAGATGCATTATGGCTCCTAGAAACAACAGTATATTAGGTAACCATGTACAAATACAATTTAAGAAAATACAAATATCTCACAACTAAAGAAAAGGATAAAAAAACTTGTGGGAGAAAAATCCTCTCCTTGAAAAGAGAGAACATGAAGGAATAAGAAGCCTTCAAAATTGTGTTGCAAAACAAGAATAGGAAGAAACCACTAAAGTACAAAGAGGTTGCATAAAACCATCAAAAGGCAACATATAGAATTGTAACTAAATGGATGATGATTTGGATCATGAAGAAAATAATCTACATGAGTTCCCCAAATGAGACTACTCAAACAACAATTAGATGGTAAAAATGGCAATAACATATGTCAATCTAAAATATGGCACATGAATCTACATGAGTGACCCCAACGTCCCTACTCAACCATTGAAATTGAAAATATAAGTGCAATAGTCTAAAGAAACAGGATCCACTAGGAAGATTGCCTCCACAAAAAGTAATGCAAGAGTGTCTTAGCTCACTCCAAGTGAAACCTAGAAAGCTTTAGCACAAACAATATAATATGCCCCCCATGATGTTGACTAGAGAGAGGCATGATAGATCCACTAAAAATGTGTATCACCAAGAAATGCATGAAGGAGAAGATAAAACATTTGAAGCAAATCATAATACCTACAATTGAACAAAGGTTGTGCACCAAAACTACACCTGCATGAGACAAGAAACCCAAAGTTTCTATAGTTTTCATGGCAGGATGCTCACTTGACAAATTTTTGATTGGAAAACAAGAATGGCACTACACAACCCTCCATGGAACTTTACATATAGTGCAAGTACAATAATATGACACAACATTTGCACAATATCCCAGAAATACATTAATAAGACACTGGGTTTTAATGCATCTACAATGGAAAGTTATTACAAAAGATGCTCAAATTATCGATAAGAAAAAAAATTAAAAAATGAAGAAAATACCTACACCATTAATAAAAAGAGCATGAAACCACTTTTTTTTACAATACATTGTTTGTCAAAAATGGACAATAGATACCCAAGATATGGCCATTTCATAAACTGTCAATTAGGACCCTTTGGTGAAAAAATAGTCTACCCCTCCATTACCACCTAGGGGCAAGGGTGTGGTCATTATGTTCCCATCATCTCAGTAGTGAAGAAAATAACCATCGACCCTGACGACGATGAGTAAGCGCGGAAGAATTGAAAAGATGGTGGGGACTGATGGTAGACAAGATCTACACACAACATCTTTGTGATTGAAAGCATAGTGTCTTCCTATGGATGAATTCAACCAACAGTGATAAATGGACAAGGTGAAATCAGATCTTGGATCATAATATAGATAAAAATAAATCATTCCAAATAGACATTATGACAATGCAAACCATAATTATGAGTATATAAAGTAAGCTCAAACCAAAGAAAAAATAGATAACAAACAATCTTGACTAATCTCAAACACCATGTAGGCCTAAATTGTAAGCACCCACTTATAAACTTGCGCCAATAACTGATCCAACCTATAGGTTTGGGCCATTCTTGGTAAATGGATTAAAAGGTTGATAAAGCCAATTAGATAGCTAAGAAATACAACAATCAAAATGAAGCCCACAATAAGAACTCCTACACAGATTAGTGTTTGATGGTTCCATTTGAACAAATCAAACAAAATAATCAACACCTACACATAATATAATATATGCCTCCCGACCAAACGATAATACTTGTGTGGACTGATAAAAAATGCCATCTAGAAATGAATTGGATTCAACTATTCACTCGACAATAAAAACAACAAAAACTATAAACTACTCACCACCAATAAACTACTCACCACCAAATGAAATATTGAGACCCCTGCAAGCTTCATTATACCCCCACACAAAATAAATCACAGCTTTTCAAGACAAAAAAACTTTTTCCACCACTACAAAATGGATAAACACCTAACCAATGAAGAATTGAAATTAAAGCTCTCACAATATACTAAAATAAGAACTCAAAAATTAAATTAAATTAAATTAAATGGAAATTGCTCAATATTGTGCATACAATAGAGACAATAAATTGTAGAGATAAAAGTAGAAAATTGTATTATTTCTCCTTAATCAAAAGTTGCGTACAAGCTTATGTAAATAATGTTTAACTTAACATATCTAAAGCTACAAACTACAAAAATCTAAAAAGAAGCAAACAAATAACTAAAATCAATGCAATAGATTGCATGAGTTAACACACTTTTACATACTTGATAAAAGAATCATTAAATGTTGAGTGTGGTTAAATAGGTGTAAACTAGACTAAAACAACAGTCTAAAAATAGTTCACAAACTAAACAATGTTGTACAAACAGTAGTTTATACATGTATTTGCCATTCATTACGAGCTAAAATTAGGAGATGATGAGTTAACTACTACTAGGACTAACATTAAAAAAATCATGCTATAAATGCAGTTAATTATTATAAAAACTACAACTAGATGAAATCCATTGATCATGGCTTGTATTTATCATGTGATCTATCTGTTAAGTTGAAGTTTCATTGTCTATCGTTGTTCATGAACATCTTCAATCTCCCCCTAGATGAGCAATGGGGGTGATTTTTAATTGATTTCATGATACTAGTGACTTGTTTGGCCCTAGGAAGTTGTACTTACTCCTATGTATTATTAGATTTTTAACTACATGCATCTCTATTTTCATAGCATCAATCTATATTTAATTTTGAATTGTATTTGAACAAAGCAAAATTGATAACTAGATAAATTATAGAGCTCCTCTCATAAATTTCACTCAAGCTTGATATAGGATTGAACGAGCACTATAAAATGATCTAACTAGAGAGCTTGGTGGACTTGAGCTTGGAGGGCTCATGCTTGAACTTACATTGGAGATTGAACTTCCACTTGTGTTGGTGGGGAGAGAAGGAAGATGATCATCTTCAATACCCATGATGAGTGTGTTAGAATAGTCCAAAGAGATAACTGAGGGGGAGGGGTGAATCAGTTATCTGCAAGTTTAATTCTTTTCTATTAATTACAGAATAACATTAAGCATTAACACATTTAGATAACACAAGATAGAACACAACAATTTTGGTTACGGGGAAACCAAATAGGTAAAAACCCCAGTGGGAATTAGCACCCACAAAGAACTATACTTGAGTATAATTATCCCTGTTAGGAGATCTTGCAACCCAGTTAGGAGTTGTTCTTTACAATGCAATAAGTATAGTTACCTGGTTAAGGGTTTGACCCTGTTAGGAGTCTTTTACAAATAACCTTGTTAGGGGTGAGGACCCACTATCCAAAAAGCTCACTGCTAAAATGATGAAGGCTGCAACCTTCCATAAAATAGATATGTACTATATCTAATAAATTAATTGTTTGAGTAGACTTGTTGTCTTGATCACTTCCAGTGTGTTTTATACTTCCACTTCTTCACATAGATCTTTTCTTGATAAATGAAATATCAATACTGTCCCACAACAACAAACATTCTATCATGTACTTTTTATCTCTTTTCTTATCATTCACACTTAGTGTTCACCAAATGAACTACTATAAGTATGTTCCCAAAGATGTGATCTTCGTCGAATTTAGGAATCCCTTCAATACTTCTTTTGTCAACCACATCAAGCATGCAACCTAATTAGAATTACGCAACCCAAACTAAGTAGACGTGACACTTCACAAAGTCGGATCCACCAAATTAACTCCAATATCACGATTCTGATAGAACATATTTGGCACCTTTAGATAATTATCTTTAACTCATAACTAAACATGAATACAAACACGCATATCCCAAAGATAGGCGCAACTCAAGAAATAATGTAATTACATCGGCTCTTCACAAATAATCCTCAGTCACTGTAACTTCCATAACTGATTAACATAACTCAACTGAAACTTCATATCTAACTTGGCGTGAATGAACATAGCATCTAGAACATGTATACACCATGGAAATAAACACGCGTAGCTCCAAAACATTTGTATTGATAATTGCATATAAAACATCGTTGTATATTATATGTTGTCATCAATGACAAACATACAATCAACTATTTGTAGAGAGGAAAATCTCCAACAATCTCCCCCTTTAACATTGATGGCAACATATGATATCATCAACTCAAAGTGTCTTCCTTGTTTTTTACAATCTTCTCAATATCCTCATCAAGGTTCCTCTTCACTGTTGCTTCTCTTCTGACTGTATACTTCCCCAGAGTATATGCTCCCCCTTACTAATACTCCCTCTTAGACATCAATGGCAAAGGGTGCCAAACATTATTAAGCATAGGTACTACTCCAGAAGTAGATATTCAACCATTCATCAGTCACCAAGGACTGACATTCTTACTGTAAGTTCTAATCAGACTCAGGAAAGGGAATTACTCCCAGCTTGTCCCTGAGATACTCAAAATTATCTTTTGATAATGGCTTTGTAAAAATATCTACTAATTATTTTTTAGTGCTCACATAATCCAACTTTACTTCTTTGTCTGCAAATTTTTCTCTTAGAAAGTGGTATTTGATCTCAATGTGTTTTGTCTTTGCGTGCATCACAGGGTTCTTTGACATATTGATAGTACTAGTGTTATCACAGTGACTAACAATAGGATAATCAATCTAAATACTAAAGTCTTTAATCATCTATTTGATCCAAACTATTTTTGAACAATTCAATGTTGCTGCAACATACTCAGCTTATGTTGTTGACTGAGAGATACAATTCTGCTTTTTACTTGTCCAAGTGACCAACCTATCTCCAAGAAATATTGCTCTTCCTGATGTACTCTTTCTGTCATCAACACAACCTGCCTAATCAGCATCAGTATACACATGAAGTTGTATATTCTCTGAGTTAGGATACCATAAACCATAGTCTATATTCCCTTTTAATTATCTGAATATTCTTTTTATTTCCATTAGGTGATTTTTCTTGGGTTCAGCTGCAAATCTTCCAACAATGCCAACTGCATTAGAAATATCAAGTCTAGATTGAGTAAGATATATGAGTTTTCCAATCATAGACTTGTATAGAGTCTTGTCAACTACTATGGAGTCATCATCTTTAGAAATCTTTCTTCCTATTATCATGGGGGTGCTTACTTGTTTCCAGTCTTCCATTTTGAAAGTCTTCAATATCTCCTTCACATACTTAGACTGATTTATGAATATGCCTTTGTCTGTTTGTTTTACATTCAATCCAAGAAAATATTTGATAGGTCCAATCATGCTCATTTAAAACTCAATTTTCATTTCTTTGGCAAATTCTGCACTAAGTTTGTCATTACCTCCAAAGATAATGTCATCAACAAAAATAGCAATGAGTAGTAATCCCGCATCTGTCTCTCTTATGAATAATTTATAGTTTTTTGCTCCTTTTATGAATCCTATCTTTGTTAAATAACCATCAAGTCTCTCATACCAAGCTCTTGGGGCCTGTTTAATTCCATGAAGTGCTTTCTTTAGTCTACATACCATGTCTGGTTTGTCTGAAAGTTTGAATCCTTTAGGCTGCTCTATGTAGACTTCTTCCTTCAAATCGTCGTTCAGAAAAGTTGACTGGACATCCATTTGGTATAATTTAAAGTTCTTGAATGTTTCATAGGCCAAAAACAACTTGATATCTTCCAGTCTTCTCACAGGGGTAAATATATCAGTGTAGTCTATTCCTTCTCTCTACGCATATCCTTTACATACTAATCTTGCTTTGTTTCTTACCACTGTGCCTTCTTCATTCATTTTGTTCTTGAATATCCACTTTGTTCTAATCACATTCTTGTCATGAGGTCTAGGGACCAGTTCCCATGTATCATTCTTGATTATTTGATCTAATTCTTCTTGCATAGCACTTTTCCAATCTGAATCATTGCACGCATCTTCTACACTTAAGGGTTCAATATGTGAAAGTAAGCATACCTCTTCATCAACAGTTGAACCTTTTTCTCTGGATCTTGTCAAGATTTTAGCACTCTGATCTCCAATGATGTCTTCCTTAGAGTAGTATTTGGATGTGTATTTTGAGTTTTTAGGAGTGACACTTTCATCTGTAATCTGTGATTCTTCTTCACTTGATTCAGGATTGTTACATGAAACATCAATATAGTCAAACATTTCTTCAATAACTATGTCCTTATTGATGGGTATGGGCTCATCTTCAATCATGGGAGCACATTAATAGTATCTTTCTTGAATCATAAACTTCTCATCAATCTTCACATGAGTACTTTCAATGATCTTCTTCAATCTTAGATTAAAACATCTATAGGCTTTGCTTTTAGTAGAGTAACCAAGAAAAATACCTTCATCACTTCTAGCATCAAACTTGACAATGTTATCATCTCTCTTGATGTAGCACTTGCTTCCAAAGATTCTAAAGTATTTTACAGTAGGAACATTACCAAACCAAAGTTCATAAGGTTTCTTTTCTGTGCTTGGCCTCAATTGTATTCTATTGATAGTATAGACTATTATATTGACCGCATCTCTCCAATAGGTATGGGAAACCTTTCCTTCAATCATGATAGTGTGTGTTGTGTCAAGTATTATTCTATTTCTTCTTTCTACAATCCCATTCTACTGAGGGGTTCTAGGTGCACTCAACTGTCTTTTGATTCCATGTTCTTCGCAGTAATCATAAACCTGGTCAGAGTTGAATTCTCCAGATTCATTCTCAACCTTAGCTTTGAATACTTTGAACTTCTCAAAAGCTTAAGATTTTTCTTTTAAGAATGCAACCCACATCATCCTTGAGAAATCATCAACAAACAAAATGAAATACCTTTCTCCATAGTATGCTCTTATTTGAGTAGGTCCAGATAGGTCTATATGTATTAGATCTAATTTGTTTTCAGTAGAGTCTTGTTTACTCCTGACTGAGGTCCTCACATGCTTCCCCATCACACATTCCTTGCACATAGTGTCAACTGGTCTTGCAATACTTGGAAGGTCTCTTACTGCCTTTATATTACTTATCTTGACTATGTTGTCAAAACTGATATGACAAAGTCTCTTGTGCCATAACCAACTGTCATCCACTTTAGCAACAAAATAACTTACTTCAAAGTTGAGCTGGAAAACATTACCTTTGGTCTTTGACCCTGATGCAATCATGTCTCCTTATTTTTTGTTTATAATACAACTGTTGTTCTTGAATTTTAACTGATATCCTTTGTCTAACAGTTGTCCAACACTTAGTAAGTTATGATACAAACCATCAACATAAAGAACATCATTTGTCTTGTTCTTTCCATCTAAGGTGATAGATCCTCTACCTATGATAGGTTTGGGAGTGTTATCTCCAAATCTAACCATGCCACCTTTGTACTTGTCTAGA
>MU227231.1:498307-511974 GCA_018584345.1 Thuja plicata | reverse complement strand
TAATGCTAACTCTTGTGCTTTTTCTTCATCTTCTTTGTCCATTTCTTCAAGCATCTTCTCAATGTCTTTAATGGAAATGAATCCAATTTCATCTTCTCCTGAATCATCATCAGTTACACCATCTTCAGCATGATAACATTCCTTAGTGTACTCGGGCTTGTAATATGATCTGAACTTCTTGACTCTTGTAGGACACTTGGATGAAAAGTGACCAACTTTGTTGCATGAGAAACATTTGAATGGTAGTTGTCCTTCATATTTCCCTTTACCTTTCCTTTCTTTCTTGTAAATCATAGAAATGATTTCTTCTAGTTCGGTATCCACTTCTTGATTATTACTGGAGTTGCTTATAGATTTCTTACTGTGGACTAAGGCTTTGAAAGTTGTCTCACTTTCTATTTTCAATCTTGATATCTCAAATGCAGATATTTTGTTGATCAAGGTTTCTCTTTTGAAGTCCTTTGAGAATCACATAGTTTCATCCAAGATGTTAATCTTTCTCTCATAGTCTATTGTCAATGTGGTCATTAGTTTGTCCATTATATCATCCTCTGAAATTTCTCCACCATTGTTCTTGATATCTGATACTACTTCATTAATCCTCTGATTGTAAGCTCTGATGTTTTCTTCAGGTAGCATCTCTAAATTATTGTATATTTTCTTCCATGTTTTTCTACGTGCATTCTTTGCTTGGATATCTCCTTCAAACATATCTTCTAGGTATTTCAAAATAGAATATGCTTTATCTTCCTTCTTGATCTCAAAAAATTCATTGTCGGATAGGGCACTGATTAGGGATTCTTTGGCAATTGCATTTTGAGTGAACACTTCCTTTTTTTTAATTGTAGAGTCTTCTTCTAAAAGGTCTTTTAATGTGGGAACATCAATTGCATGAGTGGCAATCTCATAGATCTCAAATGCAATGCACTAAAGATGTTTTATCATTTTGTTCTTCCAGTCAAGATAGTTTTCTCCATCAAACTTAGGACTCTCTTTCCTAAAGTATGCCATATGATCTACCTTAAGCTATTAGGCTTTCTCTCTAAGGAACTTGGCTCTGATATCAATTGTTAGAATAGTCCAAAGAGATAACTAAGAGGGGGGGTGAATTGGTTATCTGCAAGTTTAATTCTTTTCTTCTATTAATTACAAAATAACATTAAGCATTAACACATTTAGATAACACAAGATAGAACACAACAATTTTGGTTATGGGGAAACCAAATAGGTAAAAACCCTAGTGGGAATTAGCACCCACAAAGAACTGTACTTGAGTATAATTATCCTTGTTAGGAGGTCTTGAAACCCTGTTAGGAGTTGTTCTTTATAATGCAATAAGTACAATGACCTGGTTAAGGATCTGACCCTGTTAGGAGTCTTTTACAAATAACCCTGTTAGGAGTGAGGACTCGTTGTCTAAAAAGATCACTGCTAAAATGATGAAGGCTGCAACCTTCAGTAAAACATATATGCACTATATCTGATAAATGAACTGTTTGAGTAGACCTGTTGTCTTGATCAGTTCCAGTGTTTTGTATACTTCCACTTCTTCTTCACATAGATCTTTTCTTGATGAATGAAATGCCACTACTGTCCCACAACAATGGACATTCTGTCATGTAATTTTTCCATCTCTTTTCTTATCATTCACACTTAGCATTCACCAAATGAACTACTATAAGTATCTTCCCAAAATATGTGATCTTCGTTGGCTTTAGGAGTCCCTTCAATACTTGTTTTGTCAGCCACATCAAGCACGCAACCTTATTAGAATCATACAACCCAAACTAAGTAGACGCGACGCTTCACAAAGTTGGCTCCACCAAATTAACTCCAATATCATGATTTTGATAGAGCACGTTTGGTGCCTTTAGATAATTATCTTTAGCTCATAAATAAAAATGAATACAAACACGCATATCCCAAAGATAGGTGCAACTCAAGAAATAATGTAATTATGTCATCCCTTCACAGATAATCTTCAGTCACTGTAACTGCCATAACTGATTAACCTAACTCAACTGAAACTTCATATCTAACTCGGCGTGAATGCACATAGCATCTAGAACATGTATACACCATGGAAATAAAAACACGTAGCTCCAAAATATTTGTACTGATAATTGCATATAGAACACTATTGTATATTATATGTTGTCATCAATGACAAACATACAATCAACTATTTGCACAGAGGTAAATCTCCAACAGAGTGGTGTGGGTTTTTGAGTACCTTTCTCCCATTACCATACTCCCCCTTAATTAAAAAGCTTATCTCATTTGATGATCCATTTATTTGTCTCGGGATTGTAATTTGTACCCCTTCGTTGCATCACAATAGCCCACAAGATACAATGTTGGTATTTTGCATCCAACTTCTTCTACTTCTGATCTAGAACATCAACATAGGTAGGACAACCAAATACATGAAAGTGAGCCACTGAAGGCTTAGATCACTCCAATCTTCCTTTGGAATCATACTCTTTAGCAACTTGGTAGGGATTCTATTTAAAATATAAACTTTTGTGGCTACTACTATTCCCAATAGCAATTGGGAAGATTTTGTATTGTATCATGTTTCATGCCATTTCCATAATGGTATGGTTCTTCCTTTCTACAACACCATTCTATTGGGCGGTATAATTTGTAGTAACTTATCTCTTTATGTCATTAGTGCTGAAAAAATCAACAAATTCTTTTGAGGTAAATTCTCCCCCTTTAACAGTTCTGAGTATTTTAATAAAATACCCACTTTTCTTTTCTACTAAGGCCTTAAAATTATTGAAGCATCCAAAAGCTTCAAATTTTATCTTGAGAAAATAAACCCATGTATGGTGTGAGTAATCATCAATGAATGTCAAAAAAAAATATTACCAAATGGATTCCTCTTGCATGTTACCACAAATGTCAACATGCACAATCTCTAGGGGAAACTTTTACCTCCATGATTTGTTTACTAGAAATCTATCGCAATGTTGCATGTCAAGATCACATCATGAACAAACTTCTTTCGCCTAGATTGATCGAAATCCTAGGACCATATTCTTCTTGTGAAGTAAAATTAGTCCTTGAAAATTTTAATGACCATAATGTTGGTGCTATAACCACAAAACATTTATGGTTTCCATGAGGGAATGCATCTGACCAAAAACCAATGTAAGAAGAAAGAGCCTATCCTGTCACATTAGCCTTGTCTACAAGACAATGGTTAGCTTATTTAACAAAAAAATGAAAAACTGTTATCTTCAAAAATAACCTTGAATTTTTTTCTACAAGCTGCCCAATACAGAAAATATTATATTGTAAGTTTGGCACATGCAAAATTTCTTGAATAAAAGTAGTTTCTCCTTGCTTGTTTTTCACCCCAAGGGTACATCTTTCCAAAACACAAACCTCATTTTCATCACCAAATTTAACATGACTTCTTACAAATTCATCTAACTTCACAAAAGGATAAGCTTTACATGTCATGTGGTTGGACAAGATACTATCTAAGATCAACCATGTATCCTTTTGAGGCTCCTTGGCCAAATTTATGCAATCAAATTCAAAGTGGTCATATTTTTCACAATATCTGCACTAGGTGCTTCTACAATACAAAAGTTTATTCCTCTTCCCCTACTACCACATTTATTTCTAGAAGACTCCCCCTAAGATTTGTAGGGATGAGGAGGGGATTAGACTGATCTTCAATTCTTACTCTAGACTGAAAAGCTTGTAAACGGTTGTCAATAGAACATTGCATACATTCCTCATGTGATTGCAAAGAGCCAATCAGCTGTGCAACTTTAATAGTGGTTAGATCCTTACTTTATTCAAAGGAAATCACCACTAGATCAAATTTTGGAGGGAGGTGTCTGAAAATATTTTTTATTTTTTTTCTTTGTAATTGTCTCCTCATGAATTCTAAACCGATTTACAATATCTTGAATCCTAGCCATGAATTCATGAATAGAATCAAACTCTTTCATCATTAGATTTTTAAAATATCTATGAAAGCTTTGAAGCCTCACTAATCTTAATTTTTTAGATCCTTGGTATGCATCTCGTAGAGACTCCCATGTGCCCTTTGAATTCATCATACCAGCAATATAGGGAAATATTAAAATAGTTAATGTGGATTGGATGGTGAAGAGAGCTTGATTGTCCTTCTTGTCTTATTTTAATTGATTGAACTTATTTTTCTAGCAATGCTTTCAAAGCATTTTGATCTGCGGTCTCATTGTATCTCATTTCTACTCATTCCTAAAGATCTTGGAATAATAAAAGGGTCTTCGTCTTGATGTTCTAATACTTGTTTTTTTTTTTAAATACCAAAGGCTAGAATGGAATGTTTTTATTTACCATTCTGAAAGAGCTGGGAGAATGTTATTACAAAACTAATAAGTGTACAACCTAGCTCTGATACCAATTGAACAATTAAAATTGAAGTTCTCACAATATACTAAATTTTAAGAACTCATAAATAAAAGAAAAATGAATTGAAATTTCTGAATGTTGTGCATATAACAGAGACAGTAAATTACAGATATAACATCTGAAATTGTGTTATTTCTCCTTATTCCAAAGTTGCATACAAGCTGATATAAATAATGTTTAACTTAACAGATCTAAGGTTGTAAACTGTAGAACTATAAAAAGAAAAAAGGAAAAAAACAAATAACTAATTTCAATGAAATAGATCAAGCATGAGTTAACATACTCTTACATACCTAGTGAAAGAACTATTAAATGTTGAGTGCAGTTAAAAAGGTGTAAATTGGAGTAAAGCAACAATGTAAAAATAGTTAACAAACTAAACAGTATTTCACAAATAATAGTTTATGCATGTCTTCACCATTTATTAAGAGCTAAAATTAGGAGATGATGAATTAACTACAACCTGGACTAACATTAAATAAATCATTCTTGTAATGGCCTAAATTTTCACCCTTGTGTAAATTACCATTTAGCATTACCCTCACCTTAGCCTAAGACTTAAAAATACACATCATCTGCCCATGCCCACTCATTGTTCCTTCTCATCACCTGCTTCAAATCCCATCCAAGTGGCCTACCAAGAACAAGACGTGTGTGTTCCACAAATATTTTTGTGTGGTGAACACTCATATGTGAATCTATAGATGTGTAGAGTGTTGTTGAAGTGTTACAAACTTCCACCCTGTAGTTGTAATGCCCAAAAACAACACCCAAAAATGCAAGGATTCAAATTTGGTTGGCATCTTAGAAGAGTTTGAAGCTTCATTTGGTCTTCTTCAGGATAGTTTTGGCTCACACACTTATCATTATCAAGTTGCACTCACTATCTTTCACATTTTTGGAATTTACTCTCCATATTTGACCTCTTTATACAGGTTTTCAAAGGAGCTCTTGGCCTTGGAAGCTCATGTCTTGGCTCATGCATTCATTCTTCATTTCAGGGAGGTGAATTCACTTCCTTCACTTTTTTGTGTCTTTTGAGCATATCATACTATCTCTATCATCTTCTTGTAATTTTATCATTGTATATTGTTTTCTTCTGTTATCTATCATCGATTTTGTGTCTACTCGACTGATATGGAGGTGGAAACACCAAATCAGGGACTTGATTGAGGAAAGTCTCCAAACAATCTCAACATTTCTCTTGTTTTTGTGTGTGCGGGTTTCATGAAGGTGCAAGTTCAACATATCAACCAAACATCAAATCTGATGTTACACTTTCCCTCACATTCATCTATCATTATTCTCATAGTATAATAGTAGTCTTTATTGTTCTATTAATGTGCTCATTTTTGTTCAGTACCTTTATTTAGTTCTATTAGTTTTTTTTTTGGTTTTTGTTGTTCTCCATACTCTTTCTATATGGGACATATGCACACTGCGCTGGCATCCTATATCAATGCTATCATCCAAGACTCACCCTAGTGTCTAGGGAAATGACTTTGAGGAACTTAGTGATTATTATCTATAGGTTCTCCTTTCAATTTCTATAGTCTAAATCTTTTTATTTGTTAGCTTTCTTAAGTCATTTATGTTATCATCTATTCAAGTACACTAGTATATTTTATTTTATTTTAATCAATTCACATCAAACACTTTAGATTAGCTAAAACTCTTCCTCCAACAAACTTCATAATTGACACCCCTAGCCTTGTGTGCTAGTTGAAGTGAGGTGGTGCAAGGTAAATTCCATCCCTTGATACTTTAACTATTTTGTAGGTCGGTGCACTTTTTCCATCTCCACATTTTGGTGAATTGGACATGAAGCTTACTCTTGATAAGCTCCTATGATAGTCTGAATATTGTGAACTTCTATGAGCTTCACAATCCAGACCACTTCGGGAACTATTGTGTGAAGGTCTACAAGACATTGCATTCCTCCTGACCGATACAACCTTGTTAGGCCAAGTGCTATATTTATTGGGAATATGGATCCTATTGATACAAGTGGATCCCTTTTCTTCACAAGACTGATAATGGGGCTTAACACCTCTCTGAAGGCAGGATCCTGACATTCTACACCGGATAGCTCTCCACTTGATTCTCCATATAGTGGACCATGAATTGGAACTTACTATTGAGTTTGATAAGATTCATTCCCTCAAGAGAAAATCTAAGATATTTTGAGTCATTCCTTAAGAAAAAGGGTGTTCACCCTGAAGCTAGATATGACATCTGTAATTTGAGGGAATTACTGATCTTGGATAAGGAAGACCTCGAAGTTATCTTGGATTTATGAAGGATAGTGGATGGTAACCTACCCATCCCCCCTCCCAAATCTCAAGGTAATCAATTAAACTCACTAGAGAATTGATTAACGTCGCAATGCTTAGGATATCAGAGCATATGGTGGATTCTACTTCTAGCATTGTCCCTAGGAATAGTGGTTTTGTTCCCAGTGTCACTATAAACAAGAATCCCTTGGGGTACAATTAGAAACCTTGGAGTGGTGGAGGAGGAGGATTTAGTAATGGAACATTCACTCCTCCTGGGGGTGGAAGAAATCCACCTCCTCTTCCCCCACCTGGAAATTCTTTCTTAAATGACATATTACAAAATATGGGGCAGTTGGAGCAACAATTAGCTAATTTGTTGACTGCAACTAATCACATCTCTTTGACTCTGTTTTATCATTACATTCCATTAATCATGCAAGTTTTAAATACAACATTACTGCAAGGGGATGAATCCTTAAAGTTTGAAATGTATAGTGACTATGGAGACCAACATCTCCACATTGATTCCTTCCTAACTCAGAGTGGTGACTATCTCACTCTGGATTATACATTAATTAAATTGTTCTCTCTATCCCTTAAAGGAACCACCATGGAATGGTATAGCTCTCTTCTGAATTACTCCATTGGTACTTTTGATCACCTAATGGATGCATTCCTCACTCAGGTCAATGCCA
The DNA here is from genome assembly GCA_018584345.1 of Thuja plicata. Taxonomy (NCBI): domain Eukaryota; kingdom Viridiplantae; phylum Streptophyta; class Pinopsida; order Cupressales; family Cupressaceae; genus Thuja; species Thuja plicata. The sequence continues at coordinate 504,584 of MU227231.1, read as the reverse complement.
ACATAGGAAGAAAGGTCATTATTACAGACCTTGATCATTGCAAGGAAAAATTGAGTGAGAAGATAACTCACTTTACCTCAAGGTATCAATCTATCTCTACAAAGGTGTCTTGTGCCCTTTCCAATTTTTATCTCCAAAAGATGTTTATCGAAAACCTACAATGGGCACTAAGGGAGAAATTATCATTGAACAAGTACCAAAATTTCACTTGCCTTTGTAGTACGCTGACATATTATCAACACACCATGGCTCAATTTGGGGCTTCTTCCTCAAATTCCTATTGAGGGGTATTTTCTTCTAGAGCTTCTTGGAAGGACAAGGTTTTGGCTAATGTTATGGCACTACCAAAACCCACCAAAAGGAATTAATTTGCAATAGATTTTCAAAGAGGTTGGACATTCACAAAGATATTCGAGTCATATGGGAGTGTTCTACATAGGTTGCTAAAACACAACCTAGTAACCCTTCTAGAGATTCAACCTCTTCCTGACAATCACCCTTACCCTCGATGCTATGATGGATCAAAATTATTTTATTATCATCGTGTGCATGGTCATGATACAAAAAATTGTGTACGCCTGAGACATCTTGTCCAAGCTCACAAAGAAAGGAGCACCATCAAAGTAAACAAGAAGAAACCAAAAGCTAAAAAGTATGTCGATAAGATGAATAGTGAATTTTAGATCTATATGGGTCCTTTCCTACCACATTCATCTCCTCCTTTTTTGAGTGATATCCCCTACATCAACATGGTAACTATCACTCTGATTTCTCCCCCTACCTAGAGAGTGCCCAAAATGGCTATTGCATTCACCCCTCTATATGAACCATACAGCAAAGAGCCTTCTCCTCTTTATGTCCCAACCTTGATCAATGGCATCTCTGTTAGAGGTATCTTGATTGACCCTACTTACTAGGTAGATGTAATCACGTAGGGGGATCTCTTTGTCAATGACTTAAACTAGGGAAAGTATGACGAGTATCTTGACACCATTAGGATGCATCATAGCCACCCAATCAATAGTATTGGGATAAATGAATACTTATCAAAATGACCTTGGCAACTATTAACTGTAAATATAGTGTCTTCTAAAATCTCAGATATCCTAAATGCTTTTACTAAGATCTTACAATCTCATCCCCAGCGGAGTCACCAATTTGTTAGGGTTTTTTCTTGCTGAACCTTCAACTAATGCTTGATTAACTCTATGACTCCCAATGTTTGAATATACTGACTCAAGAAAGAGAAAACTATAATTGATGAGGTTTTATGATAATATCTGGGGAAACTACTATCACCTCCTTCTTTTTAGGTTCCACAACACCCAGGTAGGTATTACCTATATATGATTGTTGTCTCACAGTATTAGTAAATGTGGATACTGATTTGCTGCTTGTTTATAGGATTATCTTATAAATTACTCTGCATGAAACTAAAAATATCTTAACATAGATTTTAACCATGAAAGCTATTTGAAAAGATAACAGCAAATAGTAGTGCTTTAAGGATATTCACCCTTCTTCCTTTTTATATTAGGAGGGGTAACCTAATGATCCTATCTTCAAAGAATCAACAAATTGAACTGTATCCAATGAATACAATCACTTGAATGGAATTATCTATTTTGTATTGTGTATAATTAAGTAAATTGAAAGTATTGTATTATGAATCAATCACTTAGCAAATAAGAACCAGTGCCTAATCCTTGGGCTATGATTCAATATCTTGTAAAACTCCACAATGAGGTGATCAATATAACACTTGCAACAAAGATAAAATACCTTGTAGACTATCCTCTTCCTACAATTTTATCATCTAATCCTTAAACTTATGCTATGTTCCCTGGGTTACTTGCAACCTTTTAATCCTTCCTTGAAGGAACTTACAAGTAAGTGCATAACCACCTTGTGATCAGTATGCTTAACTGCCTTACAGATAAACATATAAGAACAATAAAAAAAATGCAAAGAGACAATTCAGATGCAGAAAAGAGATTGCAAGATAATTATATTAATATCTCAAAAGCTTCAATTACATTCAGATAGACAAATAGCACAAAAGGTTCAAACACAAATTTTAGTTTGCCTTGTAATTCTATTAAATCTTCCAACCCTTTCTAAAAGGTTACAAATACATTTATATATAGGTTTCAAATGATCTTGGAATCCTTAAGAAAAGGATGCAACAAGCTTTAGATGATTTGAAAACCTAACCCTAAAAACAAGGAAAAAGACAAAAGACAGAAAGACTCCAAGCGGTGGGAAGACAAAACTAGAGAATAAAATCTGATTTGAACTCTGTCTTCTTGTAGATGTCAGCATCTTTGTCTTTTATGTGTGTTGCTTAAGTGCCAAGTGTCATTTACTCTTCATCTATGATATCTAAATCCACTGTTACTGGCTTCTTCTTCTTGGGCTTTGTCAAAATATCCCATGCAGTCACATCCTCCTCCTTTGGACACTCAAAATTCTGAATATTCTCCAACTGAGTCTTTTGCCTCTCCCACCTAGCATTTGTTATGCTCTTAATATCATATATGAATTTATTGCAGTCTGATTCTGCCTTAAATGCCTCATCCAAAAGTGCATTGAACCTTTCCATATCCAATTCTCCCTTATTTGATACATAAATGTCTTTATTGGGGAGTACACTGTCAAAATCTAATAACCATAACCCTAATGGTTTGATTTGATCATCCTCTACTCTTATTGGGGGAACAAATCTACTATAATTTAGCCCAAACATCTTCAATTTGGCATCAATTTGATTGGCTTTACCTTTGAAAAAGGATAAAGTAGCCCCAATTTGTTCTATTTCAGTCCCAACCAAAGTCACTATTTCAGGCAAATCTAATCTCAATGGTTGTATTGATGCTAGTCTTTCAAAAATTGATGTTCTTCCAGACCAAGTTGCATAGTAGGGGTTCAAAATTGTCAAAAAATTTACCACCTTTGTTTGCAGGCTTGGAAACCTACCATATGCTCCATACACCACATCTACCTTGTCCTTGATAGTATCAATTATGTGCTGCAAAATTGAACCCAATGCTTCCAAAATTATACTATTATGCTCAGTAACTCTCGGCTCTGTTTCAACCAATGTATCACATGTATCTTCTGTCTGGATCTCAGCATCCATAACCTCTTTGGGATCAACAGGGGTAGGTTGTGTTATCTCCATTGGCTGTTTGGTAAGCTCATCTATAAGCTTATCTTTTTCTTTGATCTTTATGAGTGTTAGCTCCTTATCTTTGATAATATCACTAGTGTCACTAGTGAGCTTCTATAATTTATCTAATAATTGAGTTGTTTTTGCCTCATTTAGGTGAGAAAAAAGAGTCATCACTTGGGCTATCTCCAAGTTCCCTGTGTTATCCAGTGTCCATATGATTTTGTTTCCCTCCATCTTCTCCTGAATGTTGAGAATAGATGGGTTTTGATCTTTGGGAGCTAAGCTCCACATTGTAAGTGCTTGAGATTTGGGGTTATAGCCAAACCCTCTTATCATGTTTCCAACCTGAGTTTTTTATGAAAATTTAATGTTAGGATCTATAATAAAGGCTGAAGACAAGTCCCAACCTTACACAAATAATATACCACTGGCCTTAACAAGTTCTCTAGCTTTCTTTGGTGTTATTTCCTCAGATTTAGGATCATATTCCTGTAATGTTTGTAAGGATTCTTCAATTGCTGGATCACCTCCTGTCAGTTGCAACTGCTACCCAACTTGTTGTTGCTTATTCCAAATAAGGAAATTTTTGAATTCCTGGTCTTTATGAAATTTTCATCTTTGAGGAACTCCTCCTGATGCAATAGTCTCTCATCAGTACAAGACCTAAGAGGTAATTCATCTTCTTCCTCAACATCTTTCTGCAATTTCTTCCCTTCCCTGATCTTCTTTCTCAGTTGATGATCATAGGGCCTATTCCAAGTTATTAGGGCTCCAATCTTATCAGTTCTCTTTTTCTTAGAAGGCTCCCCTGCTTCTATTTTCTATTTTTTAATTGGGGGTTCATCTATTACTTCTTTTTCCGGGACCTATGTTAGGTCAATAATATTTTCACCCTCATCTGGCTGAGTGTATGAAATTTCCTAATATTCTGGATGGGCAGTAGGTGAAGGGTAACCCTGGTCACTGTCATCATCATATTCAGATTCTGAGTGATCTTTGTGACCTTTTTCTGGCACCACTAGTGCATCTTCTAACTGATTACACAAAAGTGTGTGGTTTTCAATCATTGCATCTAGCCTTTTGAGATAAGGTATGTTAGGGTAAAATCCTCCAAAACTTACTCCCTTTCTCCTCACCTGTCTCTCCAAATCCATGAGCTCATTGAATTTAGTTGTTTTTTTATTCACCTCCTCATCCTCTAAGATGTTTCTGATCAGGTCTTCTTCCATACATTCTACATGTACCTTTGTGTAAGGGATGGTGGATGTAAGCAACTTCTTTGCACTCAGAATGAACCCCTCTGTGTCAATATGTCTATGTAGGGCTACATTCATTTTGTAGTGATTCAACCAGGCATTCACTTGGTCTAGGGCTCCTTTTCCAACCAGAAAATTATAAACTCTGAACTGCCTACGGGTGAAAGTACCCTTTCTATGTGAATCAAGGTGCTCCTTGTCTATTAAAATGAGCTTCCTAATGAACTCCATAGAAGCTATCCTAGGTGGTACATGATATGGAAAAATATGTGGTTGGTAGGGGCAACCATAAACCCTCATAATTGTGAAATTCCTTTCATAATAGAAATCACCCCAATTATGGTCTCTTGAGCATTTGTCAAAATACTGATAGGGCCTCAACAACTGAATTACCCTAATGGGAAATCTAGGCTTATCAACTCCTAAACACTTAAGAAATGGATATATTATCCAATTCTCAAAGGCACAGAACTCCTATTCTCTAGATGTGTAATTCCACACTCTGATCCACAACTGAATAGAGTTGGGCTGATTATGGTGAAACCTCTGTGGCTGTAGAGATTGGCAATCCAAAATTGGGAAGTTGTAATAAAGGATCATATGCATAAGAATTGAATAATGCATGAACCTTGGGTGATCTTTCTTGGCTTGTATATCAATAAATCCCTGATGCATTTGATCAATGATATATTGAATGTAATCATAATTTGAAGTGGTGTGAAGACTCTGCATATCCAACACCATCATCAAGATGTATGAAGTGATCCTTTCAGCTCTGGCATCTTTTCCAAGCACTCTACATAGTGCATATGAGATGTATTTAATGTATAAATTTAGGTCCTTGTAGAAGTATGGGGTAGCTCCTGCCATAAGGGTTATATAGGCCTTCATTTTCTTAGGGACATGATGCTCCCTAATCAACCTAGCAACAATACCAGACTCCCTGGTATATCTGTTCTCCAAGCTCTTCAAATTTATCTTAGTGGCCATTGGGTAATACACATTGAAGGCTTTCATAAAGGTATTTCTTTCCAGGGTGAGTAGAGGCTTCCCATCATCCCTCTTAATGGTTTTTATCAAAGGGTCATATCTACTGCCCAGTTCTAATATAAAATCTACATCAACAAAGACATCAGGAACTAATTGTTAGAGTAGTCTTAGTTTAGCTAATAATTAATTCATTTAATTATTAGTCTATCTACTCTTTGCTTAAGTTATACTTAGGCAGCTTTCTATTTCTTTAGAGTTTCCCTTTTAGGGTTTCGGTATCCTTTTATAAGGACTCACCGCTTTGTATTTCATTAAGGAGATTGTATTTTGTAATTCTATCGTTGATAATATAGAAGCTCTTTTCTTTCAACATGGTTTTCCAGTCTCTGGCTTTTTGGCCTCCATAGCTGTTTCTCTTCTTCTGTCTGTTTCTTGCTTCTTCTCGTGACAGATTTGCATGCAGGTGATCTTGGGAGGATTTGCATTTATCAAATCTAACATGGTATCAGAGCTCTCCTGTTGTTCGTTGTTCTTATTTTATTGAAGCACAGAGGGTTTTAGAAGCTTTTTTGGTGTCTTTTATTGGATCTGGGGGGTCTTTATTTTTTGAGGCACTTTGGACTAAAACCGACCTCATGGTTGCGTCCAGAAGGCCCAAAAACCCTAGAATCCATATAAAGTTTGTCCATTTTAGACAACTTAACCCCGAGGCAAAAAAATTTGGTTTCCAGTGCCGTACGGGCATGGAAACCGAGAAAATTTAAAAACAAATTATAAAAAAAAACACATTTTTATGTGTTTTTTGCGTTTTAAAATGCGCGAGCAGTGTTATTTTTTGCCGCGCCACCGCCGGGCCACC
>MU227231.1:483980-497244 GCA_018584345.1 Thuja plicata | reverse complement strand
ATTTCAGTGTTCCTGTCACCTCTCCCAGTTCAGCATTATGGGGGGGTTCACCTGTTGGTTCTATTGCTTCCTGGTTTGATTGATCAGCTCTTCAGACTTTGTCTTCTCTACCTGGTCATGCACTTCATTGGGGGTTCCAGTAGTTTCTCCTGACAGAGTTTACAGTTCCTTGCTTCAAAGATGTTTCTTGCTCATTCTTGTTCCTTTCTCTGGGACATCTTTTCCCTAGATTGAAGGCTTAGTTTCCTTCATCTAGTTTGCTTTTTTGTTTTGGGTACCTGATCAGGCTTTGTTGTCGGGACCCATCTTTCCTACTTTCTGTAGTAGTTTAGCTATTTTGCTTCTCCCTAAGTTACACTTAAGGGGGGGTGTTAGAGTAGTCTTAGTTTAGCTAATAATTAATTCATTTAATTATTAGTCTATCTACTCTTTGCTTAAGTTATACTTAGGCAGCTTTCTATTTCTTTAGGGTTTCCCTTTTAGGGTTTTGGTATCCTTTTATAAGGACTCACCGCTTTGTATTTCATTAAGGAGATTGTATTTTGTAATTCTATCATTGATAATATAGAAGCTCTTTTCTTTCAACATGTTTTTCCAGTCTCTGGCTTTTTGGCCTCCATAGATGTTTCTCTTCTTCTGTCTATTTCTTGCTTCTTCTCGTGACAGGTTTGCATGCAGGTGATCTTGGGAGGATTTGCATTTATCAAATCTAACACTAATAATATGGACAAACCATAGGTCCAAGGGTTCAAGATAGGCATGGGTCCTTCACTATTATTAATTAGTTGAAAAGTGAATATCCTGACGCCACTGGTGTTTTCACATCTCTAACAAATGACATATCATCAATCAAAACATCTACACTAACCTTTCGATTCTTACTAGAACCAAGAAGCAGAGTGAGGAATTCGTTTGAGAATTTTTTTTTCCCTTTTGAATCATCTTCAAAATCTTTGCTTCTCCCACTGGTAGACACCATACTCTGGGCCTGACTCATACTTCTGTTTTGTTCTGATCACAACCCTAGATACCGATATTGAAACAAATACTATCAAACCCTTACCACAACTGTCAATTATCTTGAATTTTGTAACTCTGAACTATGGAACACTGTCAAATGCAACCTTTACTGAATTCTAAATCAAGCAATCACCCTCAGAATAACTTGCTACTATAAATCTCAATTTCTCTTAAGAACACTAAAAACTTTGTAAACTCTTCGCTCTTGAGAAATAAAAGCTTGGTAAAATGAAATGATAACGAACAAGTATACTTATAATTGCTAATTGAATGTAGATTGTCACTTCTGGATGGTAATTCCATCACTTCACCATGAGCTTCACATACTGTGACATCAATTTCTGGTATCAGCCATGGCATTCATACTATCAGACAATCAATTCTTGATGAGTGATTTCGTATAAAAAAACTTATAAAATTCAAAATATAATCAAAATCAAATCTAATTGGCTGCATTACCTCATACTACGGCTATTTTTCCATCTGTCATAATCCTTAAAATATGATTGGTTAACAACTGTTCATAATGGCGCTGTTGAAAAGTCCACTTTTAACTTTGATTCATTTCTAGCGACTCGACGACTGAGCAATCTCCTTGTCGCTTAATATTTTGACTAACTGCAGTTTCTTTAGGAGACTCAGCGACCGCCATCAGATTAACTCTTTGATCCATATTTTTCATGATGTCTCATGATATATTAACTTAACCTTTCATCTTATGGAGACCTCGCGACAAAGCACTTTTCTTAACTACCTTTTACCTCTAGTTATGGAGACTCAGCGACTGTGATATCTCTATGTTGCTGAATAAATTTCTTAACTCTTATTTAATCAAGCGCCCCACGACTAAACACATAAGTCTCTTAATCACTTAATCATGTCTGACTTTTCAACCTTATTAAGCGACCACACTACCACCGTTAGATTTTTCTTCATTGGATGGTTGTTGTCGTGTCTCTTAATACTCAATTTAACTCACCATTTCTCATGAGACTACACGACAATACCTTTTCTTAAACTCATATCAAAACCCTTAGTTTATCCAGAGACCTGGTGACCATGTAATCTCCATCTCGCTTAATAACTTATGAACCATAGTTATAATCATGAGACCTCCCGACAACACTATTTATCTTAACTCATAAAGTTAACTCAAAACCATGGGTTTATTAAGAGACAACGTGACTGAGTAAACTCAGAGTCACCAAATAAAATAACTAACCCCACTTTTATCAAGAGACAAAGTGACTGTCATTGGATCTTTTCTGAGATGAACGATTTGCATTAAGTCTCATATTCATTTTGGCATATTCTATTTCATTAAGAGACAATGCGACCAAAGCTTTCCACTAAGTCTTGAGAGCATAAAGAACATTCTATTTTTCTAATGAGACTCAGTGACAAGGTAATAAGTACATGTGAATAAGTTCTGACTTAAAATATGAAAAAGGTAACGTAGAAATAGAACTTGGACTGAGCATTCAGGGTTTTTCTGTATTTTCTTACAAAATTAACCTTTTGCTTAGGGTTTTTGACATCTTGAACTAGGTTTTGGACAAAAAAACCTAATTGTAGATATATGTAAATGGTTTCAACCATAGATCTTTACCTTCTGGGCATAGGAAAATCAGAAACTTCAAGAATTTTCAGGGTAAATTTTCAAAACAAGGAATACAACCAACAGTGGCTCTATCTGAGGATGGCTAAACATAGTTTATGGCAAAGAATCTCAGAATCTCTGGTTGCAGACCTTTTCAAAAAATGCAGGCGACGCTGACTAAACTACTGCTTAAAAAGAAATACACAACAGAAAGGATAACACACCTATATACAATATGATATAGACTTTTGTGCATTAACTTTCATTTTTCAACTGAAGAAAGGCTTCAGAAATTGCCCATGCACTGGCATCTCATACTCTTCATCATTCATGTTTTTCAGAACATAGGAATCCTTGCCAAAACTCTGAGAAATAAGAAAAGGACCAAGCCATAAAGATTCAAACTTTTTATACTTACCTTTATCATCTGATCTTACATTCCATTGGAGTACTAGGTCACCAAGTTGAAACTTTCTACAACTTGCTCTTTTATCAAACAGATACTTCATTTTTTGTTGCAGCTTTATATTTTCTTTCTATCCTTCTCCTCTGATCTCATCAAGTTTAGTCAACTGTAATATTTTGTCCTTCATTGGATCTGAAACTTCTAGCTCCTCTTCTTGTATGAACTTGTATACAGGTAATAGATTATTTACAGACATTCTAGCCTGTAGACCATATACTAACTCAAATGGTGACTTGCCAGTAGTCTTTTTAATTGTTATTTTGTCAGCCCACAGGGCTAGTCTTAACTTTGTATGCCAGGCTCTCTTATTCTTTTTTAAGGTCTTCTTTAAAAATTTTAGAATACTTTTGTTGCTGGATTCTGATTGGTCATTTTCTTGTGGATGGTATGGGGATAAATAAGACATTATAATCCCATATTCATTTCAAAATTCCTTGATCTCATAGATCTAAAACGCATGGCATTATCCATGACCAATTTGGCTGGGACACCAAACCTGGTTAAAATATTCTTCATCAGAAACTCGGTAACTATCTTATTTGTTGCTTTTTTAGTGGGAATAGCCTCTATCCATTTAGTAAAATAATTAGTATCCACTAATATCCAACTATGTCCTCCACTAGACTTCTCTGAAAATTCTCTAATAAAGTCAATACCCCACATGGAAAAAGGTGCCTCAGTACTTACATGATTTAACAATAGGGCGCCTGAGAATTTTAACTTGTTTGAGAATCTTTGACAAGGCTCACACTTATGGACAAATGCATGGGTATCTCTGAAAATAGTGGGCCAATAATACCTTGCCCTTAAAATCTTATGAGCAGTAGTTTTTGCAGAAAAATGCCCACCACATATCCTAGCATGAATTTCATTTAATACTTTGTGAGCTTGATCTTTATCCAAACATAATAGTAGCACACCATTCTTATCCTTCCAAAATAGGTCTCCTTGAATCAAGGTGTACTTCTGGGCTTGAAGTTTCAGACTTCTCTTTTGATTTTCTGACATATTTTCTGGACACTTGGTATTCTTCAAAAAGTACACAATATCAGTATAAAATGGTTGCCTTTCTATACTTGTGATTGTCTGATCTTGTGTCTATGTATCATTTATTTGTACCAAATCCAAGTTATCTTTTGTCATGAGTTTGGCTAAACCCTGACCTCTTATTAGCTTTTTAATGTGGATTTCAAGATTAAATTCTTGTATTTTGTTTATCCACTTACACCTCTTACCAGTGACTTCTGACTGGGTAAGGATATCTTTAACTACTGAGTGTGGGACATATGCCTGCACCTTTGCACAAACCAAATATGGTCTAAAAGATTTCACAACCTTTACTAGAGCATATGCCTATTTTTCCATCATCTCATAATTTAACTCTGCTGACTCGAGAGATTTTCTATAAAAAGCTATTGGATGCTCAAATCCTTCATCATCTTTTTGTAGCAAAACAGTAGCAATTGTATGATAAGATGCAAATTGAAATAGAGAAAAGTGCTTACTATAATTAGGTGATTTCATAATAGGAGCCTCTTGCACTACCTTCTTAATTTTCTCAAACGCTATTTGGGCTTCTTTAGTCCAATCAAATTTTGCATCCTTTTTTAGCAACTTTATAATAGGTTTAACAATTTTTACAAAGTTTGCTATAAATCTTTTGACAAAATTTATCTTTCCTAGGAAAGATTGAACACCCTTTAAATTTCTTGGAGCAATGACCCTTTGGATTGCTTCTATTCTTTATGGGTCTATTCTTACTCCATATTTAAACACAATGTGTCCCAGTAACTTTCATTATTGTACTGCAAAGTGACATTTTTTTAGGATTGAATGACACACCATACTCCAAAGCTTTTCTAAAAAAAAATTCTAGGTGTTCACAATGATCCTCAGCCTTATTAGAGTATGCAGTTAGATCATCTTGATAAAAAACCATGAATAAATTAATAAATTCTTTAAAATCAACATCCATGGCCCTTTGAAAATTTGCTCCTTCATTTATCAATCCAAATGGCATTCTAATATATACATATGTTCCCAAAGGAGTGGTAAATGTAGTCTTGTACTGCTCTGATTCTTTTACTAAAACTTGGTTGTAGCCAGAGAAACCATCCATCATTGATAGTAGCTCACAACCAGTCACTTTGTGTAACATTGCCTCCATGTTAGGTAAGGAATAATTATCTTTTAGTGAGGCAATACTTAGATTTCTGAAATCCACACACAGTCTGATGTCACCATTCTTTTTCTGACTGGCACTAAATTTGAGACCCATGTTGAGTGTCTAATAGGCTGGATAATTCCAACATCTTTTAACTTCATCAATTCTTGCTGCATCTTAGGGGCCAGGTAAGGGTTAATAGGTCTCTATTTTTGCCTAAACAGTTTTACTTCTGATTTTAGTGGAATCTCATGTTGGAAAAGGTCTTCCCTATAAGAAGTTAGGTCTTCATATGACCATGCAAAAACATGCTTATATTTTCTCAATAATTTGATCAAATTTTTTCTAATATAGGAATCTAAACCTCTCCCAATGTAAACAACTTGACGCCTGGTTTCTGATCCTAAATTAATTTCTTCCAAGTCCTCAACCTTAGCATTGCTTATTTTTGTTGAATGATCATTATGACTACCGAACAATGCTTCAAGTTCAACCAGACCCTTAGGAATCTGATTGGAACTTAGTTGGACAACCTCATTTCCCAAAACATAGTCTTTACAATTATTATTTTCCAGTAAAGTATTGCAATCTATATACTGATTATCATAATGGTCTAGACACTGAATGAATCTCAAAATATCTTGGTCATCCTAAAAATCTTGCTAGTTGTATATATTATCTGGGACAACTGGTCTTGTCTTAACTTCAAGGATTGATACCCCATGTAAGGTCTAATCATTAGTTTTCAAAGTAACATTTTCTAAGAAATCTGCCATTATATTCTTAGACCTTTCTATCCAACTTATATCAAAGGCATCAAACATCTCTATCTGATCACAAATAGCATATTTATACATTTTCAATCTGTCATTTTTTACTGCATATTTGGATCTGATTTGGGCTACCACTAATTCAGAATCACCATAAACCTTTAAACATTTGATTCCATGTTTGATGGCAATTTCTAGCCCTAAATATAAAGCCTCATATTCTGCAGTATTATTTGTACACTAGAAGGCTAACAAAAAGGAATATTTAAAAGTTGTACCTAATGGAGATACCAGTAATACACCAGCTCCTGGTCCTTCTATTGAGGAAGCCCCATCAAAATACATTTTCCACAATCCATCACCCTGTACAGTTAGCTCTTTAACCAGAGGATCAATATTTTCATCATGATGATGATGGCCACTCCTCTGTACTCTGAAATTCTCCATGTCCACATCAACACAATAATTAATATTAGTGTCTTCATACCATTCTATCATGTGAGGATTCCTACCCTCTCTTGACACTTTAACATTATTTCCAACAATGTTAAAAGTAGCATATGATAAATCACTTTGTATACTACCTCTCATTGAAGCACTCCACTTTCTTGATAGTAACATACCATAGTGTCGCGGTATGTCAACAACAAGAACATTCATAGTTAACACCACATCAAGAAATATTGCTAATTTGTAAGGCATGGCCTCAATGGTACCAATGACAGGGACTTCTCTAGAATCCATTTCTTGACATCTCCCATGAGGAGTGTCCACTTGTGATCCCATAGACCTCATAATTTCTACTGGTATAACAGTGTTTGATGCTCCTGAATCAATCATCCAATTTTTCAGCATCCTTCCATTAATTACTAGTGTAAGAAAAAATGGGTCAACAACCTTAGGAGAAGAAGTTTTGTTTAAGAAAATTTGAGGAATCTCAGAGGTTAAGACTTCAACTTCCTTCCCTTTGTTAGTTGGTTTCTTCTCAACATTTTCTAGATTGTGAACCTTCATTGTAGGCACACTGTTTAATAATGAAAGAACCTTTTCTTTGTGTTCTTTGATTCTCATCATTTCCAAAAATGGTACTTTCACAGTCATTTGAGATAAACAGTGACCCATGTCCACTGGAGTATATTTTACATCTGAGGATTTTGATTTTTCAGCAATAATGTTATTTTCCTCAATCTGTATATTCAAGTTTGGTTCTTTAGATTTTTTATTTTCTACCTTAAGAGAAGAAGTACTTGTTTCTTTCTCTTGTGCTTTCCCTTCTTGTACAATATTTGGTTCTGAGACTTTTGTTACAATTTTTACCTTAGGTTTATTTTCATTTTCCACAGGTCCTTCCTTCTTCTATACATATCTGGTGTGTGTTTTATTTTCTTTTCATCCGACCAGATGGTTGACTACCAGTACCTCCCACTACTTTGTTTCTTAATTGGTAATTGCTTCCAGCTTTATTTACTAGATCTGCAGTAATCCTTACTTTCTCTTCATCTGAAGCTTTTCTGAGCAAAGGAATGTCTTGATTTTTTTGTGCATAACATCCTATATGGTCCTCATTTTCTTCTACTTCACTATCTAACAAAACTTGTTGATGACTGACCTCTACATTTCCTTATGAACTATATGAATCATGATTTTCATTTTCATTATCTGAGCCTATATCATGACATGAATATGCATTTGTCATATTGTGATCACATTGTTCACCTTCATCATTTCCTTGTTCTTCATTAGCTTTCAAATCTAAGGAAACAATGCAAAAATCAGGGTTGTGTGGAGCTTCACAAGCTTCACACCAGAATTCATCATTGTATAAATGGACAACATTTTTATGCAAAGGGTCTGGAATTTTGTTCTCAATTTTTTCTTTTATAGGTTGAGCAATAGGCTTCTCATCTTTGAACTGGGTTCCATAAGGATGATTTTGCATTCTATTCTGAGGATTGTAAGTATTATTATAGGAAGCCCTAATATTTTGAGGAGCCCTATATTCTTTGTATTCTAGTTCCTTTAGGTTACTCCTACTAAACCTTGAATCATCTCTCCTATTTAGTTTGCTAGACACCCTTCTATTCATTTTAATGTTTACTGCTATCTTGTAAGCATCAGTAAGAGTTCTAGGGTTTTTATCCCTAAGAGCATAACCCATTTTAGAATCAAAAGCATTCAAATAGGTTGCTAAACATACCTCTTCATCCAGCCTTATTTTCTGAAATAATTTATGCATAGCTCTCTGGAATCTGGTATTGAACTCAGTGACCTCTTCATTGTAGTTCTTTTTGATGTTATTGAATTCATTCAGCAAGAATCCCTTGTTTGTCTTATCACCATATTGATCGTTAAACAATTAAATTAACTCATCCATGGAAGCAACAGAACCATTAGAAAGACTTATAAACCATTCTCTAGCATCCTCTACTAGAGACTGAACAAAAAACTTCATTAACACATCTTCATGAGTGATATTCAGATCATCCACAAAATCAATGAATTTTCTTAAGTGAGTTTCACAAAAAATAACATTATTACCTACGAATTTTGGGAGCTTTTCTCATATATCACCCACATCCTTTGGAAATGCATTTGGGTATCCAGGAATACCAATGAAGTTAAACTGCTTGTATCTTTCAGTATGCAATGGTTTTCTTTGAAAATTATCATTCGCTTTAAAAGTAGTGGCTTTTTCTTTAGAAGATGTTGTATTCTCATTTCCAGCATAGGAATATTTGGAAGACTGCAAAAATTCAATTTTCTTTTTCATTTCAATTGTTGCAGCTTCCATTTGTGCCTTTTCTATTATTTTTTCCATGGTTTCTTTTTCAATTCTCAGTTTTTCAAGATCAATAGCCAATTTGGACATTTTCTTTGTTAGGATCTTCTGAACTTTAGGTTCTTCAACTTTACTTTCAGTCATTTTTTGTTTACCTTTAACATTTTGTGAGATAGACACTCTGTGAGTAAGAGGTATTTCTTGATTCTTTTGAAACCCCTATGTATTAATGGTAGTTTGATGTCTTAAGGATCGTCTTCTAACTTTGTCAACATCCTTATGCTCATGATTTTTATTTCTCAGTTCTCTTTCCCTTTGCATCTATTGAATAAGGGTGAGATGTTCCATGATGAGTCTTTCTTCATCAACAATCTCATCAGAGGGAACTTCCTCAAAATTTGAACCGATTGCATCTGTTCTTTCTCTTTCACTAGAAGTGGAAGTAGCCAAAGGTGTTTCCAATACTTTCTCTTCATATTATGAAGTATTACCTTCATGATTAAATTGACTACTACCCTCCCTCCTAGTATTGCTATCTTGACTTCTTAGAGAAGTTTCATCTATGTTGACTTGGTTTCTTTTCTTCCTCCAAGACATCTCTATCCTTGAAGTTGACGCAAATCCACCATCTAATGCAGCTTTAGGATTCTTTTTGGCTTTTGACCTAGTATTCTTTATGAAAGATATTTACTTAACTTTTACTGATCACAGAGATTTAACTTTAGAGTTGCCACCCAATCAATTGTATTGGGATAAATGAATACTTATCAAAATGACCTTGGCAACTATTAACTGTAAATATAGTGTCTTCTAAAATCTCAGAGATCCTAAATGCTTTTACTAAGATCTTACAATCTCATCCCCAGCAGAGTCGCCAATTTGTTAGGGTTTTTTCTTGCTAAACCTTCAACTAATGCTTGATTAACTTTATGACTCCCAATGTTCGAATATACTGACTTAAGCAGGCAAAAACTCTAATTGATGAGGTTTTATGATAATATATAGGGAAACTATTATCACCTCCTTCTTTTCAGGTTCCACAACATCCAGGCAGGTATTACCTATATATGATTGTTGTCTCACAATATTAGTAAATGCGGATACTGATCTGCTACTTGTTTACAGTATTATCTTATAAATTACTCTGCATGAAACTGAAAATATATTAACATGGATTTTAACCATGAAAACTATTTGAAAAGATAACAGCAAATAGTAGTGCTTTAAGGATATTCACCCTTCTTCCTTTTTATATTAGGAGGGGTAACCTAACGATCCTATCTTCAAAGAATCAACAAATTGAACTATATCCAATGAATACAATCACTTGAATGGAATTATCTATTTTGTATTGTGTATAATTAAGTAAATTGAAAGTATTGTATTATGAATCAATCACTTAGCAAATAAGAACCAGTGCCTAATCCTTGGGCTATGAGTCAATATCTTGTAAAACTCCATAATGAGGTGATCAATATAACACTTGAAACAAAGATAAAATACCTTGTAGACTATCCTCTTCCTACAATTTTATCATCCAATCCTTAAACTTATGATATGTTCCCTGGGTTACTTACAACCTTTTAATCCTTCCTTGAAGGAACTTACAAGTAAGTGCATAACCACCTTGTGATCAGTATGCTTAACTGTCTTACAGATAAACATACAAGAACAATAACAAAAATGCAAAGAGACAATTCAGATGCAGAAAAGAGATTGCAAGATAATTATATTAATATCTCAAAAGATTCAATTACATTCAGATAGACAAATAGTACAAAAGGTTCAGACACAAATTTTAGTCTGCCTTGTAATTCTATTAAATCTTCCAACCCTTTCCAAAAGGTTACAAATACATGTATATATAGGTTTCAAATCATCTTGGAATCCTTAAGAAAAGGATGCAACAAGCTTCAGATGATTTTAAAACCTAACCCTAAAAACAAGGAAAAAGATAAAAGACAGAAAGACTTCAAGCGGTGGGAAGACAAAACTAGAGAATAAAATTTGATTTGAACTCTGTCTTCTTGTAGATATCAACATATTTGTCTTTTATGTGTGCTACTTAAGTGCTAGGCATCCTTTACTCTTCATCTATGATATCTAAATCCACTATTACTGGCTTCTTCTTCTTGGGCTTTATCAGAATATCCCATGCAGTCACATCCTCCTCCTTTGGCCACTCAAAATTCTGAATATTTTCCAACTGAGTCTTTTGCCTCTCCCACCTAGCATTTTTTATGCTCTTAATATCATATATGAATTTATCGCAGTCTGATTCTACCTTAAATGCCTCATCCAAAAGTGCATTGAACCTTTCCATATCCAATTCTCCCTTATTTGATACATAAATGTCAAAATCTAATAACCATAACCCTAATGGTTTGATTTGATCATCCTCTGCTCTTATTGGGGGAACAAATCTACTATAATCTAGCCCAAACATCTTCAATTTGGCATCAATTTGATTGGCTTTACCTTTGAAAAAGGATAAAGTAGCCCCAATTTATTCTATTTCAGTCCCAACCAAAGTCACCATTTCAGGCAAATCTAATCTCAATGGTTGTACTGATGCTATTCTTTCAAAAAGTGATGTTCTTTCGGACCAAGTTGCATAGTAGGGGTTCAAAATTATCAAAAAACTTGCCATCTTTGTTTGCAGGCCTGGAAACCTACCATATGCTCCATACACCACATCTACCTTGTCCTTGATAGTATCAATCCTGTGCTGCAAAATTGAAGCCAATGCTTCCAAAATTATACTATTATGCTCAGTAACTCTCTTCTTTGTTTCAACCAATGTATCACCTGTATCTTCTGTCTAGATCTCAGCATCCATAACCTCTTTGGGCTCAACAGGGGTAGGCTCTATTATCTCCATTATTTGTTTGGTAAGCTCATCTATAAGCTTATCTTTTTCTTTTGATCTTTATGAGTGCTAGCTCCCTATCTTTGACAATATCACTAGTGTCACTAGTGAGCTTCTATAATTTATCTGATAATTGATTTGTTTTTTCCTCATTTAGGTGAGAAAAATGAGTCATCACTTGGGCTATCTCCAAGTCCTATCAAGTGTCCATATGATTTTTTTCCCTCCATCTTCTCCTGAATGTTGAGAATAGATGGCTTTTGATCTTTGGGAGCTAAGCTCCACATTGCAAATGCTTGAGATTTGGGGTTATAGCCAAACCCTCTTATCATGTTTCCAACCTGAGTTTTTGATGATAATTTAATGTCAGGTTGTCTTCTAATCTGATCTATAATAAAGGCTCAAGACAAGTCCCAGCCTTCCACAAATAATATACCACTGGCCTTAACCAGTTCTCTAGCTTGCTCTGGTGTTATTTCCTCAAATTCAGGATCATATTCCTGCAATGTTTGTAAGGCTTCTTCAGTTACTGGATCACCTCCTTCCAGTTGCAACTTCTTCCCAACTTGTTGTTGCTTATTCCAAATAAGGAAATATTTGAATTCCCTGGTCTTTATGAAATTTTCATCTTTGAGGAACTCTTCCTGATGCAATAGTCTCTCATCAGTACAAGACCTAAGAGGTAATCCCTCAACATCTTTCTGCAATTTCTTCCCTTCCCTCATCTTCTTTCTCAGTTGATGATCATAGAGCCTATTCCTAGTGTAAAGAGGTGGAAAATGAGTAAGGTTGGTTATTTGTTAATTGTTATTTGATTTGATTAAAGTGTGTTGAATTCCTTAACCCTACTTTACACTTAATTGAATTTGATTGATTGTGTATTGCAATTGTGATTAGGGAGAAAATAAGATGTTCCTCTTCTATTCCCAAATACACAAATGGAAGATCCAAGTTGATCAACCCAAAGGAAGGGCTAATGCACAAATGAATCAACTATTTGGAAAAGAGAATAACAAGAAGGATATCTTAAATTATGTTAATTGATTAAATTAATATGTTTAATTATAGTAATTGAAAAGGATAGGAAGAAGAACCAACCTTACAAAATTGTAGATCAAAGAATGCTATTTTCTGAGGTCTGTAGACTGTTTCTATAAAATCTGATAGATGATGCCAAACTGGAATGCAGAGACAAAAAAAACCCAGAAATATTTTTCTGTTCTGATGTCATCTTATGAAAAAGGTTTACCTTGACCCATAAATTTCAACCTTGACCCAATAATGTCGACCCTGACCTACACAAGTCCGACAGAGAATCTGTTTGCGTCGTCTGAAAGAAAGCCAAAAAGGGTATCCAGATCTATGTCCAAATCTACAGTCCTAAACCTGTACCTACAAGAAAAAGAGGTTTTTTTTTTGTGGGGGAGGGGTTTGCCTTAGTCAAATCCCAATTTAGGAATTAACCTTGAAATCAATAAAGTATAGAATGCTAGAAAGTAGTAGAATTGAATCTAACAATGAAGCTATGATATTCAATAGATATGCAATTATGATTCAAATGTAAGAAAATATGTAAGTATGAAAGCATGGGCTTTA
>MU227231.1:472231-483880 GCA_018584345.1 Thuja plicata | reverse complement strand
AGCATAAGCAAGTGAAACATGAAGATTAACAAACATGATAAAGTGGATGACACTCTCATAGACATCATAGGTACTATAAAGAGATACTAAAAGAAGCATAATGAGAAAAATAGCCATACACCAAAAGCATTTCATAATGAAAATGCAAGAAGTGTTTTTGTATTTATAATTGCAAATTTTAATCTAAGATGTAAATCTAACACCAAAGAGAAGGAGTTGTCTATCATGGGTTCACCAAAATATAAAGAAGTGGAAAATGGGTAAGGTTGGTTATTTGTTAATTGTTATTTGATTTGATTAAAGTGTGTTGAATCCCTTAACCCTACTTTACACTTAATTGAATTTGATTGATTGTGTATTGCAATTGTGATTAGGGAGAAAATAAGATGTTCCTCTTCTATTCCCAAATGAACAAATGGAAGATCCAAGTTGATCAACCCAAAGGAAGGGCTAATGCATAAATGAATCAACTATTTGGAAAAGAAAATAACAAGAAGGATATCTTAAATTCTGTTAATTGATTAAATGAATATGTTTAATTATAGTAATTGAAAAGGATAGGAAGAAGAACCAACCTTACAAAATTTTAGATCAAATAATACTATTTTCTGAGGTCTATAGATTGTTTCTGGAAAATCTGACAGATGATCCCATACTGGAACACAGAGATGAACAAAACTCAGAAATATTATTTTGTTATGATGTCCTCTTATGAAAAAGGTTGACCTTGACCCATAAATTTCAACCCTGACCCAATAATGTTGACCCTGACCTACACAGGTCTGACAGAGAATCTGTTCGCGCCGTCTGAAAGAAAGCCAAAAAGGGTATCCAGATCTGTGTTCAAATCCACAGTCCCAAACCTGTACCTGCAAGAAAAAGAGGTTTGTTTGTTGTGGGCGAGGGGTTTTCCTTAGTCAAACCCCGATTTAGGAATTAACCTTGAAATCAATAAAGTATAGAATGCTAGCAAGTAGTAGAATTGAATCCGACAATGAAGCTATGATATTCAATAGATATGCAATTATGATTCAAATGTAAGCAAATATGTAAGTATGAAAGCATGGGCTTTAGAAATCATATACCTCCATGATTATATGCTTTAAATCCACCTTGAAGAGAGGATGAATGAGACTTGAGGATGCACAAAGGATCTTGAAGGAAGATCACACCACCATGATGGCTAGATCTAGGGTTTGAATGATGAATCTTGAATGTTTGCACCTAATCCCTTCAAAGGCTTAAAAGCTTGAATCCTTGATCTTCAATGGAGGAATTGAATGCTTGATAAGAATACTTGAACACCTTGAGAGCTTGGAAATATGTATAACAATGGATGCTTGAACCTTCTTCTTTTATGCTTAATATCGCTTAGAGAAAATGAGAGGAGAAAACTTCCTTTTGTATGAAACTAGGGCACAATCTTCTAAGGAGGCTGACATAGGATAATTAAATTCCAATTAGACCCATGCCCCTAGAAGAGGACCTATATTAAATATAATTTAGGAATCAACACTTTGGAACCCAAAATAGCCGACCTAAAAGCGGGAAAACTAAATTTTGGATGACCCCCGGTAGCCGACAAGCTTCCAATTTTGAAAGGGGGACCCTGGTCAGGGTTGAGGTTGACCCTAACCTAGGTCAAGGTTGAGGTCAACCCTAACCTAGGTCAAGGTCAAGGTTGACCTTGACCCAGGAGGCTAGAACCCCTGGAAAATATGCCAGGTGGGGTAGAAAGTGGCCGGAGAGGCCCAATCAGGGTCCTAAACAGGCACAGAAGCAGAGGATGACGCAGAAATGGGAGGATGATATGATGGAGGTTAAAAACATCCCCTAAGGAGCGCTAAACATTCTTAACATGGAATTGCTTCCATTTTAAGACGATACACCTAGTTATTAGGGCTCCAATCTTATCAGTTATTTTTCTTAGAAGGCTCCCTGCTTCTTTTTTCTATTTTTTAAGTGGGGGCT
This sequence comes from Thuja plicata, assembly GCA_018584345.1. NCBI lineage: Eukaryota > Viridiplantae > Streptophyta > Pinopsida > Cupressales > Cupressaceae > Thuja > Thuja plicata. The sequence continues at coordinate 481,909 of MU227231.1, read as the reverse complement.
CATCTATTAATTCTTTTTCTGGGACCTCTGTTAGGTCAATAATATTTTCACCCTCATCTGGTTGAGCGTATGCAATTGCCTGATATTCTGGATGGGCAGTAGGTGAAGGGTAACCCTGGTCGCTGTCATCATCATATTCAGATTTTGAGTGATCTTTGTGACCTTTCTCTGACACCACTAGTACATCTTCTAATTGATTACACAAAAGTGTGTGGTTTTCAATCATTGCATCTATCCTTTTGAGATAAGGCATTTTAGGATAAAATCCTCCAAAACTTCTTCCCTTTCTCCTCACCTATCTCTCCAAATCCATGAGCTCATTGAATTTAGTTGCTCTTTTATTCACCTCCTCATCCTCTAAGATGTTTCTTATCAGGTCTTCTTCCATACATTCCTCATGTACCTTTGTGTAAGGGATGGTGGGTGTAAGTAACTTCTTTGCACTCAGAATGAACCCGTTTGTCTCAATATGTCTACGTAGGGCTACATTCATTCTGTAGTGATTCAACAAGGAATTCACTTGGTCTAGGGCTCCTTTTCCAACCAAAAATTATAAACTTTGAACTGCCTAGGGGTGAAAGTACTCTTTCTATGTGAAGCAAGGTACTCCTTGTCTATTAAAATGAGCTTCCTAATGAACTCAAAGGTAGCTATCCTAGGTGGTACATGATATGGTAAAATACTGATAGGCCCTCAATAACTGAATTAACCTAATGGGCAATCTAGGCTTATCAACTCCTAAACACTTAAGCAATGGATAGATTATCCAATTCTCAAAGGCACAGAACTCATGTTCTCTAGATGTATAATTCCACACACTGATCCAGAACTGAATAGGGTTGGGCTGATTATGGTGAAACCTCTGTGGCTGTAGAGATTGGCAATCCAAAACTAGGAAGTTGTAATAAAGGATCATATGCATAAGGATTGAATAATGCATGAACCTTGGCTGATATTTCTTAGCTTCTATATCAATAAATCCCTGATGCATTTGATCAATAATATATTGAATGTAATCATAATTTGAAGTGGTGTAAAGACTCTGCATATCCAACACCATCATCAAGATGTCTGAAGTAATCCTTTCAGCTCTGGCATCTTTTCCAAGCACTCTACATAGTGCATATGAGATGTATTTAATGTAGAAATTTAGGTCCTTGTAGAAGTATGGGGTAGCTCCTGCCATAGGGGTTATATAGGCCTTCATTTTCTTAGGGACATGATGCTCCCTAATCAACTTAGCAACAATACCAGACTCCCTAGTATATCTATTCTCCAAGCTCTTCAAATTTATCTCAGTGGCCATTGGGTAATACACATTGAAGGCTTTCATAAAGTTATTTCTGTCCAGGGTGAGTAGAGGCTTCCCATCATCCCTCTTAATGGTTTTTATCAAAGGGTCATATCTACTGGCCAGTTCTAATATAAAATCTACATCAACAAAGACATCAGGAACTAATAATCTGGCCAAACCACAGGTGCAAGGGTTTGAGATAGGCATGGGTCCATCACTATTATTTAAAAAGTAGTTGAAAAGTTAATATCCTGATGACCCAGGTGTTTTCACATCTCTAACAAATGACATATCATCAATCAAAACATCTGCACTAACCTTTCAATTCTGACTAGAACCAGGAAGCAGAGTGAGGAATTCGTTTGAGAAGTTTCTTTTCCCTTTTGAATCATCTTCAACATCTTCCCTTCTCCCACTGGTAGACGCCATACTCTGGACTTGACTCATACTTTTGATCGCAACCCTAGATACTGATATTGAAACAAATACTATCAAACCCTCACCACAACTATCAATTATCTTGAATTCTATAACTCTGAACTCTGGAACACTGTCAACTGCAACCTTTACTAAATTCTAAATCAAGCAATCACCCTCAGAATAACTTGCTACTAGAAATCTCAATTTCTCTTAACAACAGTAAAAACTTTGTAAACTCTTCGCTCTTGAGAAATAAAAGCTTGGTAAAATGAAATAATAACGGACAAGTATACTTATAATTGCTAATTGAATGTGGATTGTCACTTCTTGCTGGGAATTCCATCACTTCTCCATGAGCTTCACATACTGTGACATCAATTTCTAGTATCAGCAGTGGCATTCATATTGTTAGACAATCAACTCCTGATGAGTGATTTCATATAAAAAACCTTATAAAATTCAAAATATAATCAAAATCAAATCTGATTGGCTGCATTAACTCATACTACGACTATTTTTCCATCTGTCATAATCCTTAAAATCTAATTGGTTAACAACTATTCATAATGGTGCTGCTGAAAAGTCCACTTTTAACTCTGATTCATTTCTAGCGACTCGGCGACTGAGAAATCTCCTTGTCACTTAATATTTTGACTAACTACAGTTTATTCAGGAGACTCAGCGACCGCCGTCAGATTACCTCTTTGATCCACGTTTGTCGCGATGTCTCATGATATATTAACTTAACCTTTCATCTTATGGAGACCTCGCGACAAAGCACTTTTCTTAACTGCCTTTTACCTCTAGTTATATCTGGAGACTCAGCGACTGTGATATCTCTATGTCGCTGAATAAATTTCTTAACTCTTATTTAATCAAGTGACCCCACGACTAAACACATAAGTCTCTTAATCGCTTAATCATATCTGACTTTTCAACCTTATTAGGCGACCACGTGACCACCGTTAGATTTTTCTTCATCAGATGGTTGTCGTTGTGTCTCTTAATACTCAACTTAACTTACCATTTCTCATGAGACTACGCGACAATACCTTTGCTTAAACTCGTATCAAAACCCTTAGTTTATCCAGAGACCTGGTGACCATGTAATCTCCATGTTGCTTAATAACTTCTAAACCATAGTTATAATCATGAGACCTCTCGACAACATTGTTTATCTTAACTCATAAAGTTAACTCAAAACCATGGCTTTATTAAGAGACAACACAACTGAGTAAACTCAAAGTCACCAAATGAAATAACTAACCCCGCTTTTATCAAGAGACAAAGCGACTGTCGTTGGATCTTTTCTGAGATGAACGGTCTACGTTAAGTCTCATATTCATTTTGGCATATTCTATTTCATTAAGAGACAAGGTGAACAAAGCTTTATGCTAAGTCTCGAGAGCATAAAGAACATTCTATTTTTCTAATGAGGCTCAACAACAAGGTAATAATCACATGTGAATAAGTTTTGACTTAAAATATGAAAAAGGTAACACAGAAATAGAACTTGGATTGAGCATTTAGGGTTTTTTTGCATTTGCGTACAAAATTAACCTTTTTGCTTAGGGTTTTTGACATCTTGAACTAGGTTTTGGACAAAAAACACCAATTGCAGAGATATGTAAATGGTTTCAACCATAGATCTTTACCTTCTGGGCATAGGAAAATCAGAAACTTCAAGAATTTTTAGGGTAAATTTTCAAAACAAGGAGTACAACCAACATGTCTTTCAAGATAAATTTTGAGCAGGGCCCTGTCCTGGAGTTCAGGCATCATAAATCTTCTCCAGCATATCCTCTTTCTAGTTCAATAATCACATTGGAGAAAGCTTTGGCTTCTCGTGAGTTCGTCTTTTCCCCTTTCGCATAGATCGAAAGGGAATCTTCTTCATCTGTACCTCCTCATGGGTCTCTTGCAAGCTATGAGGCTTGAATTTTTTATTCATTGGAGGATATTCTGATGTTGAAAACAATCTTTGCTGATAATATGGCAGTGAATAACTAAGAGGTGGGTGAATTAGTTGTTCCCAAAACTTCAAACCTCAAGCCCTTAGTCCTTAAAACCCTTAAAATTAAATACCTCAAATTTTGATCTGAATCACATATGCATGCATCCACAAATCATAATTACATCCACACAATTTGACACGAGATTTTTATCATGCAAACCTTGTTAGAGGAAAAACCATGGTGGGGTTGATTACCCATAATAAGTAAATATTTTGTTATAAGTATAAGTCTATTACAATATATGGGTGATGAAATACATTCAAGCTCACTTCCTAGAGCTCATTGCTCAAATGAAAAATCCTCAAGCTACAACCCTGACAAAGGCTTGTTGCCTTTCAATTTGATCACTATAATGATCTAAAATTTTGTGAACTGTGAAAATGACATCTACCTTATGTCTGATACAACTCCAATTTACAGCACAATACAGATCTCAGTTCAACCCCTTTGTTGAAACACTTCATATGATTTGATGTTCGTGGAATTATGGTCGACCTCCCTTTGGGAGTGCGCTTCATTTTGAACCTTTTTGGGGAAGTTCTTTTAGATTTGGGTCTTGACCTACATTTGGTATTACGTTTTCCTACCTTACAGAATGTGATCTATCTTGGTCGACTTGTTTGCATTGTGAATGTCTATAAATTGATGTAATTGATCTCTAGTTTAGTAACTCTTAGATAGAAAACCTCTTGAAGTTTAGCATTGAAAATAATTCATAATTTAGTCTATAATCAAGTGTGTATGCCTGGAATGTAAGCTTGCATGTTGTTGGCCAATTGTCTTGGATTTTCATGAATATAAGTTTATGTGAATGTCTGAGCAGACACTCTCTAAATTCCTTGTTTTATTTTTATTTTTGTTTCCATTGTGTAACTCTTGTTGCATGGTTGGATCATTCTCATTGAGGATTCTCCATCCATGATTGCACCAAATAATGGGTACCATAGTTCTCTTGGAATGTCTCCTTTTCAGGCCTTGTATGGATATTTGTATCGTACACCTTTGAGTTTGGATCGATTAGAGGATCGTGTAGCGTTGGGTCTTGAGATGCTTCAGGATATGGAGAAGAAGTTTGTTCACATTAGAGAGGATTTGGTTATTGCTCAAGATCAGTAGAAGAAGTATGTTGATGCTCATAATCTTGACCGTCACTTCTCAATTGTTAACCATCTATTTTTGCAAGTTTGTTCTTGAAAGATCCCCATCTGTTATGGAAAAGTCTCTAAGTTAGCATTGCATTTTCTTGGACCTTTTGAGATCCTTGAGAGGATTGGTCATGTTGTCTACCGCTTGGCGTTTCCACCTTGCCTATTGTGTATCCATTATGTTTTTCATGTTTTTGTGTTGACATTGTATATTCCCGATGTGACCCATGTTCTTGATTGGGGTGCTTTAAATGTAGAGGACGAGAGGCTTTCTTTGGAGCCCATCTGCATTATTCAGCACCATAGGTTGACCCTCAAGGGTTGAGACATAGAGAAGGTAAGGGTCCAATGGGACCCGAGCGATGAGAATTATGCTACTTGGGAGGATGCTTCATAGTTGAGAGATTTGTACCCCTATATTTTTGCAGGCTTCCATGAGTAAGCCTATGCCTAGGGGGGAGGATGTAGTGCCTCCCATGGTTGCATTTTTTCCCATGTTATTTTGATATGATATATACTATGGCTATGTTATTATGATTATCGACATGATGAGATGCTTTTGATGACCATACATTATTTTGGTTGCCAGCATCTTAACTGTGATAGATGGTTAGATTATGTTGTTGTTTACAGTTAGATCATATCTACATGATGATGATATTGATGAGACATGATGCCTTATGATGATATCTGGTGTATTTTTCTTGGAGAAACAGTGGATTATTATATTAAGGATTGCATCTTATTTCTAGTGATATGGTGCTTTATATGTTGGTGGATATTTCAGTCATTTACCTTCACTGATTATGCTCATATTGTCGTGAAATGATTAATTTAAATGTGTTCTATGTAAATGCAATGGTTCATTTAAATGAATTAATGTTCACTACTATGCTCATACAATTGTTTATGTATTATGTCTGATGTGTTTGTACAAAGTAAGATGAAGTCGTAGTTAATCCCTTTGTGAGTTCCACACGATGTCTCATTCGCCTTCGTCGTTTGATATTATGTATGTTCATGTGCTTCGTCTATTTATACTGTGAGCAGCTACAATTGATGTTTTCATGTTTCAATGAACAGGTACCAGGCACATTCAGTGGCACGGGAGATAGTAGCATCAGCCTTTCATGTGAGCCAATATCATCCATGTATGGACGGTTATCTGTAATTGATATGTTAGTCCCTCAGGTACGTGTTGGTAAAACCATATTCATTATGCATATTGTGTTAGACCATTGACCGTGTCTATGCATTTAGAGTTCCGCACTTGTCGCGAAAGAGGCGTAATTAAATATTGTTTTATGGTTTCAGCATTTATTTTTATTATTGTCGGCTAATTGGTCATAGTTGAATTCCATGTCATGGGAATTGATTTAATTTTATTGCAAAAGTCTTTAGTCGGTATTTATAATTTATAATTGATTTTGATTCTTTTAATTTTAAAATTCATAGTTGAAAAAGTGACTTTATATTTTGAGGAAAGAGGTTTTATTCCTCACTTTTTCACTTTGCTTTTGGGTGAAATTGGTGATTTTACTCCAAATTATTTTGTAGAAAATCCTTAATTCGCTCATTGTGATCGATTGGTGTTTCGAATCCCCATGGGTAGCGGCTCATTGGATTTGTGTCGCAAATCCTCAACTTATTGAGGAGTCATTCTTCGTTCTGCGAAGAATTGATTTTTCTTTGCCATTTCTGGTTTTTCCCCGTTTGTGTGAGGTAGGGCATCTCACCATTTGCATTTTTCTTCATTATTTTGTTGGAATGACTTGCATTAGTGTAGTGGGATGATAATTAGTATTCACCAACAATTTCACATACTTCGTTCATCTGGTTAGGTTTGTGTGTTGATTTCCATGCTGTAGATGTTGTAAATCATGGATTTGGTAATGTTATACTACCCATTTTTGGTATGTGCCTAGAAATGAGTTTTTATTGCATTTATGTGTTCTTGTGTGCCTAAGGGCAAATGGGTTTTTGTTTCATAGATTTTTATTAAGTTTTATTTTTGTTTAGTTTTTGGGTTGCCTTTATTTGAATGCAATCTAGATTTGTCAATATGAATGTTCGACATAAATTGACCCTTAGAATAGATTGTACTTCATGTTTATAGTAGATTTATGGAATCAAAATGTATAGAGGACATTCCGGGTGATTTCTATAGCAATCTGAACTTGCCCTTTTCATGTCTAAATGTCAAATTTTCATATTTGCTGGATTTTGTCATAAATTGAGTATTTTGTGGCTTTTTAGCTTTATGAATCTTCCTCATGTTCTAACGAGATGGGTGATGGATTTCATGGGAATCTCTACTCTTGAAAAAGTATTCAATTGAGCGGTTGGTTATTTGGTTATATTGTTGTGTTACTCGGCTTGCATGCCTTGAGTGTTTTGAAGTTGAATTTTCCTCCAGTGTTACCACCTTGTTGTTGATGCCTTTCTCATCCCACCCTTGGTGTAAACCAAGTAGATAATTAATTTTATGCTTGTGTCCACAGTGTAGACCAAGTGGACTATTATGGTTATTTCCTCCATGGTGTAGACCAAGTGGGCGAAGAGTGTTTTCTTTTGTCCTTGGTGTAGACCTAGTGGACCAAGCCTTGTTATTTCATGCCATCAATGTAGACCGAGTGGAAAATCTATTGTATATGTCTATGTCTTGTGATATTGAGCCATAGGGCTAGGTACATATATTAGGCATGGGGAGTATCTCCTTACGTGGACCTTGTTTCGGAAGTGGTCGCATAGGTTGCGTCAAGGAGTTTTCTAAAAAGTGATAACATAATAAAATATAATGGGTATAAACATTAAACAAGATTATTGGTATTGTAGAACCCATCGAATCCACAGATGTCATAAGTGGCTTGAGTGTGAGTGTAGATAGTAATGTGGATATCATTGAATCCTCAGATCTCATGAGTGATCTGAGTGTGAGCGTAGATGGTGGAGACCATTGAATTCTCAAACGTCATGAGTGGTCTGTGAGTGAGGTAGATGATTGCACCCTGAATTTTAGTATTGGTTCGTGCAGGTGGATATACTCCCTATGGTTAGTACTCTTGTGTCTAGGTCCAATAGCAGTGAGTCGCACCTTGGTGTATTGTGACTTGTGGCGTTGTGATTGTACTTGAGAGGTTAGTCATCATGTTGAGTGTTCTCCATGTACCTTTGTCTCTACATCTTTGTGTACTGCATTGGATCACTGCATCTTTTTATGAGATTATGCATTTGTTTGGCGTGTGTGTTGGTCACTCCTTGCTTGTGTATATGCCTTGTGTTTGTAGTCGGGTTACTATCTTTGCGAGTATGGTCAGGTGGGCCTAAGAGTTCCACATGGTAGGGTGATGTTGCACTATACCATTGTTGGGGACCGGTGTACAGGTGACAGACTTCCTCCACTATACCATTGTTGGGGACCGATGTACAGGTGACAGACTTCCTCCAACTACAAGGACTTGGAGCTTGAGAGCTCAATTGTATCTCTTTCACTTTTGGTAGCATTATTACATGCTTATGTATACGTTTATGTACATTGATGTTCTTGGTTTAGTTCAGTTTCCTTTATGCATTCATTGGATGTAGTTATTGATGTAATTGGGTGTTTAAGGCCTCGATATGTTTTGTTCTGATGCTTCCCGGTGTGGAGCAACCCTGCAGCTTAGTCGTAAGTTGGTGTTGGCAAGCCTTCCCATTGTTACAACCCAAATTAACCTATTAACTTTGTCTCTGATTTGATTTCACCCTTTTGAAAAGAAGTTTGTAACATTTAATAAATTCTGCATAGAAATTTATCAATTCTACATTGCATTTGATCAGTTCTACATCGCATTTGATCAGTTTTGCATCGCATTTGACATTTTCTGCATTGAATTTGAATTGTCATGTTCAAAACAAGGACTACTTACCGAGAGTCAGTTGGAAATGTGAATTTAGTTTCGGATACCCTTTATCCCCATGATGCCTTCAGTGTATTCACAGCCCAATTTCAAGACCAGGGTGGTACATAAAATGTAACATTTATGTATAATTTACACGTTTCCAACAATTCTTATACTTTAAGTTATATTTTATGTCATACTTTCAGGATATTTGAGAATGGTTTCAACTTCATAGGAGTTAAAATAAAGATTCTAGATTTTGAGGGTTTTTAGGAAATTTCAGATAGCCAAATTTCAAGTATCAACATGTTTTTTTCGGCATGATTCACATGTGGTGTTTTGATTATACTATTGAGTCTTCCACATGTGCACGATCGTTTTAAAGATCGTTGCTTGTATTGTTGTTTATGCTTATAGTTGTATAGTCAAAAAATGGAAGCACTTCCATTATAGACGTGTTTAGCCTTCCGAGTAAGTGGTTTGGGGTCATGACAAGCACCTTGAATGGGTTCCTGATCTTGAAATGGCTTTCCCCCCTATTTTGTCCCTCTTTCCACTCTTGTTTAGCCTGATTTCTGCATTCTGAACTGCAGACTAGTGATTCCGGGCTTCAGGGTCAGGGTCGACCTTTTAGGTCTATGTCAACCTTGACCCTGACCTAGGTCAAGGTCAACCTCGACCTTGACGCAGGGTTCAGATCTCAGGGTCTCACATTTTTTGGAGGTCGGCCTTTGCAAAAAGTGTTTCCCGCTTCCGGGTCGGCTGTTTCAGGTTCCGAAGCGTTGATTCCTAGATTTATTTAATATAGGTCCTCTCCTAGGGGTAAAGGCTTTAATGGGAATTTAATCCTCCTATGTAAGCCTCCTTAGAAGATTGTGCCCTAATTTCATATAAAAGGGAAGCTTTCTCTCTCATTTTCTCTA
>MU227231.1:430827-472181 GCA_018584345.1 Thuja plicata | reverse complement strand
TTCATCCATTCAAGTATCCATTTTCATGAAGGAGATCCATTGGAGGCCATTGAAGGATTGAAGCTACATAGTGCCCTTTTGGTGATCTCTCCATCCATCTTCTTCCAAGCCTATTCCAAATTCAAGAGCCCATTCAAGACTTGGTGTTGGAGATCTACAAATAAAGAGATTGAAGACATCCTACCTTTCTACATTCTACATTTTAAGCATGCTTGTGGATTCAAGGATTCGAATCCGCCACAAGGACTTTTTCAAGCAAGGTGAATTTATGCATTTACTTTGTCCATTTTTGCAATTTCAAATACATATATTTGAGGTTAATTCCAAAACCGGGGTTTGACCAAGGCAAACCCCTCCCCCACAACAAAAAATCCTCTTTTTCTTGCATGTACAGGTTCAGAACAGTTGATTCGAGACCAGATCTGGATACCTTTTTCGGCTTTCTTTCAGACGGCGCGAACAGATTTTCTGTCAGACCTGTGCAGGTCAGGGTCGACATTATAGGGTTAGGGTTGACATTTGTGGGTCAAGGTCGACCTTTTTTATAAGACGACATCAGAACGGAAAAATATTTCTGGGTTTTGTTCGTCTCTGCGTTTCGGTTCGAGATCAACTATCAATTTTTCTAGAAACAGTCTATAGACCTCAGAAAACAGCATTCTTTGATCTGCAATATTTCAAGGTTAGTGAATTTCTCCCATTCCTTCAATTACTGTCATATATCATTTATATACATATAATTAACGGAATTTAAGGTATCTCTCTTGTTATTCTCCTTTCCAAATAGTTGATTCATTTGTGCATTAGCCCTTCTCTTGGGTTGATCAACTTGGATCTCCCATTTGTGCATTTGAGGATAAAAAGGGGCATCTTATCTTCTCCTTAATTACAATATACAATCAATATAAGTCAATTCAATTAAAGTTAAATAATTCAATACAATCTAGGCAACTCAAAGAACAATTTACACATCAACACATTTCCTATTTCAAACATTACATTTCAAGATAATCAATAATCAATCAAACCATTCTTTCTTAATACATTATACGTTTTTAATAAACATATCTCTATTTCAATCCCCTTTACATTTTGGTGAGATAAGATATTTCTTACCATACAATAGTTAATTGGTAATTAATATATATGTGTAACCATTTTAGGAACATTTACTTTGGGCTTAAAATGAACATCAGTTATATGGGATTGAGGATGGAATTAGTCTCCTCCTAGTGTAGCTGTGAGTTCTTGTCGGCTTAGCCTCTCATGATTCGTGGACGTTGTCAAAATCCTTGTAGGGAAGTCTTGTGGACGTGTGTATGAGATGTCTTGGAACCTTTGGAAGTGTTTGTGAAGTCTTCCGATTGTATGTGATCATGAGATGATTGTTATGTATTCTTGTGCATGTTGTATCTTGCTTATGTTTATGGTTATGAGATGCACATTGTTACGTAATATTTATTCTATGTTTCAAAAAAAAAAATATTATGTGCATATTTAACCCTTTGTTCCAAAGGTTCCATGGTGGGGCATTACAAATCTTCAACATATACATTTATGGGATGAATACTTAACTAGTATTTTAGGTTTATTTTGTGAGTTCGAACTTGCAAATTTAGAGGACACCATTGAGGTATTTGTTTGATTTTCATGTTAGCTCATGTGGAGTTGTGTCATCTTATTTGGATGTCATAAAGGCACATCTTAACCCATTTTTATTTCTCTACCTAAATCTAATATTACAGTCACAAATTCTATAGATATTCACAAGTCCAAATATCTAAATTAATCATCATCCATGTTAATGAAAGGAAACTAAGTGTGCGGAAAACAGTTCCCTACGCTAAACTCCCAAGAAGAGGATCGTGCAAATTCAGATTTAACCCTTACCAATTACAGAATGATAATACAATAACATGCATACATAGAAAAATGAGAATGACACAATGATTTACCCTAGGGAAAACCTTTCGGTAAAAAACCCCAGCACTCCAAAACCTGCACAATGTATTAATCAAAACTATTACTGTTTATAAGACACTTGCAATGCAAGTTCTTCTAGGAGATAATCGACACTTGAAGATGAATCTGGCAGCATAACAGCATACCAACAATACACTAACTTCTCTTCTGATTCGCAACCCTAAAAATGCTTATATCATGCGCTTCCCTTTTTAGGGCAACTTCCAAAAGGCAACCGTATTAGGGTTTTACCATTCTCTGAGAAAATAGAAACCCGAAAAAAATATTTGGGCTGATGCCCCGAACCCCACGATTGTAGAAGAGTGTATAGTACTCAACATGATCAGTTGCCACATGTCTTCACCCATCATCGAATCTTTCAAAATTAGCTCTTACAAATATTAATGACCGTCATAGAAATCTGTCATAACCGTTTCAGTCATGATTACCTTACACACTGTCCAAAGTGTCGACATTTGGCAAATAAGCTCTACCATAGAAAAGGGATGCCTAGATCCACCTAGACCAAGTTTGATCATCCTTGTCATCTTTCAAGTGGAGTGAAAACACAACATGTCCACTCAACTAAATGACAGAACGAATATCAAACTTAAATACATTATTTGCAAACAATTAATTATAAAACAAATAATATCAAATGTAAGGAAATATACAAGGTTGAGACAGCTTATATCTAACAGTTAACAATCATATGAGATTATCAAATTTGCATTGAACCAATTGTATTACTTAATAAAAGCATCATATATCAATATGTATTGTATTTGGATCTTGAATGATATTTTATTCATCTTATTGATAAGCATTTATGTCTCATTTATCTTATATTTTATTATTTTCATATTTTGTAATGCCCACCTTTGTGCTCCAATTTCATATCATATCATGTCTTTTTACCACTTTTATGCTACATATGATTAAATAAAATAACTATTTATTTTCTTTTTAAGGTAAAATATAAGAAAAATTATCATTAAATTATATTTACTAATATATGCTACTGTCATATTGAGAAAATGATTCCTACAACACATTAACAAAAGAGGTGGAGATAACAAACTTATGATAACATGTGGGTGTGCTTGTCAACAAAATAATTTAGCTACTAAAACGATTTTTGCTTTTGACATATTTTAATATTTTGTTATAATCAATTAAGTCTTAATTTCATATAAGAACAACAAGCTAAAATAGATTTTATATTATTATTACTGATTTTATGTCTTAATAGTGTAGGATGGCCATGGGCAAAAACAGTTTTTCATTTTATTTGGTTGTTACATCTTGTAGGCTAAATTACTCTTTATATGAATGGTTAATGGTTATGTTCTAGTTTGTTGTAGGCAATATGATATAAAAAAGAATCATATAAACTACAATTTAGAAATGATCAAGATAGAGATGTGGTTGTAGGCTAAATTAGTCTTTATATGATTGGTTAATGGTTATGTTGTTCTAGTTTGTTGGCAATATGACATAAAAAAGAATCATATAAACTACAACATAGAAATGAACAAGATAGAGATGTGGATGTATTTTATTGAAGGAAAAAAAAATATCATTGAATTTTTTAAGAGTTTGAAGTAAATTATTTTAGTCACCATGCAAAATGAGAAGAGGGCTCACTCTCATGAAATAATGGTGATGTTAATTTATGTTCTTTATTTTATGAATTCATTTTTTTGTTTCATGTCATTTTGCATTATTCATAGTTTCTAAAATTATTGAACTAATTTGACTATTTTTCTGTTTCATGTCATTTTGCATTATTCATAATTTCTAAAATTATTGAACTAATTTGACTATGTTAAAAAGCTTACTATTAATTTGTATGAAAAAAAATTACAATAGCTTATATTAATTAGATATATCAAATTTATTTTGACACTGGGATTGTTCTAAAATAGTTTGGTGTTTGTTGTAAGTCCTCAGCTTGTTCCTCTAGCATAGAGTTCTTATAGCTTGCACATTTCAATAGTAGCCTGTATAGTCCTTTAGCAGTATTATTTGTAGTCCCTATAGCATAATAATTTACAATCTCTATAGTAGCATTGTTTAGAATGTATATCTAGTCATTTTTAAAAGAATGATTATTTTTTCTTTAGAATAGTTGGATTTTATTTATACGCACTTACATATAGCCATTAAGCATATAGTCACAATGCCTTTCAAAAATTTACATCCCTAAATTGACACAAGGATCATTTTGAATTTTTATTTCCTAATATTAAATATATTAATCTTGTATTCCTCTCAAGAATGATTATATCTTACATGCATGTTTAGCTTTGTTTCTTCCTAAAGGAAGAAATGTTATTCTATAGGTCTAGACCATCTTCAACATTCAATGTTTAGTATCTACCATTGGAGTGAGAAACTACACATTGAAGGGATGTTGCATGGTCTCTCTTCTTCTCTCTCTTTCTTCTCTCTTTCTATATAGGAGTTTTTCATTAAATCAGATTTTATTTTCACTTGTTTTTGTTGGGAGGGGAAGCGAAAGATGTGGTATCATCTAGACCTATGAGTATTTTATTTCCCTCGTTTTTAAAAGATTATTGCATGGATGTCTAATCAAACCTTTCTTATTTCTCCTAAGTAGCACTTATGTACACTTGTTGAGTCAAATTCTATTCACCTTAAATATATTCTATCATAAGTACAATATTGTATTTATTTAATAATTGTATTTCAGATAATTAAAAAACACTCCTGTATATGAACATTGTGTGTAGGTGTGTGTGGGTGCATGCGTGTTTGTACTCTCCAAGTAACTAATAAGAAATGTGTATACCATAATTTGAGGTACACGAGTGCCACCACTATGTTACCATCACTTTATGATCAATTCATGCCTCTTGGAAATGTGACCTTTTTTATTCATGCATCCAAAAGACCTACATAATTGTATGTTACTCTTTGTAACTGATTTTTATTCTATTATTCTATTATGTATAGACATTCTTTATTTATTTTCTTAGTTTTATAATTAATTTATAAAGATTTTGGATAGATTTGTTTGGCGCTGGTTAAGCTCCAGACAAAATGTACTAAAGACAAAAAAAAAAGGTCAAACTTTTTCTTTTTCTAAGTTCGTGAAAACACAGTAAGTTTTTGACAATTTTTTTGTGGTTTTCGACTACAAAATATGTAGATCATGAATAACAGGCGCTGAAAATTTTGCAAAAATCCGTGGTATTTTCAGATTTTCCAAATTTGGTCAATAATGCATTCTTCCTAGAGCTTAGCTGTGTCCGATTTGTTCTCCATAAAAAAATTCTAATTTATTGTGAGATGTTCTAATGACTTTTTACTCTTTGCAATTTTCTTTTCCATAAATGCACCATGCATAACATGCCTCAAATAGAAAAAGATTGCTAGTATTTAGAAGATTAGAAGTCAAAGACTTGTAATATGAAATCTTGTAACCCAATGCCTTATTTTTAGATATAGTTTGTCCATAACTTGGTCATTAAGTTCTCTTAGAGAATACAATATTTTCACTATCCACGGTGGCTCCCATGGAGACAAAAACTTCGTACACTCCATTTGATGGCAGATTCTTGCTAGAATTATTCCTCGAGGGTTTTTGAATAGGAAAATCCGTTGTGATTTTTTCATGTGATTTTGCTTTCATTATTTCTTAAGTTGTTTCCTTGCAAGCTTTTAAAAAACGTGTACAAGTAGTAGATAAAGAAAGGTGAATGCAACGTATATGGCTTAAATGGCCATTACGATTGACACATGACAATCTCAGACTCAAGTCTTGATTTATCCGCAACACCAGTGAGGCATCTACGTTTCACCGTAGGCAATATAGTAGTTGCCTGAATCATGCTCTTATTGGAATTCATCCTAGACTGTAATTCATCTGGGAAAAATAAAGTAAAAAATTAGGTGAATGCAGTGATGTTATACTCTGTTAATTCATACGCATAGCTCTTGTTCTTCACAACACAAATTGTTGGATTTAGTCTCCCATAATTATAATTTTAGTCACAGTGGTTGTGTATTGGTAATCTATTCACGTGTATCTCTCGCTACATGAGGTCTTTACGTGAGTTCCATGGTCCATTTCAACATTTCTTCGTTCCCAAAATCAATATTGAAAAAAAACGGAAAAGAACACTGGAGTTCCAGCGCATCAAGAATTTATCTTAATAATGTAACAATTCACATATAAGATTATTTGAATACTATAAGGAATGAATTTAAATAATATTCACAGGACCAGACAGTTTAAGGGACAAACAACACTATTTTAGGTTTCTCTCTGTCAGCTCTTTTGTTAAAATTCTTGACTAAGAAAGTCTGTTATGTTAAGCCCCACTTCCTCAAACAGCTTGCTCAGATTGTCCACCTTCAAATTGTTTTCAAACTGCTTACAGATATCCTCATAAGCTGTGCACTCCACAATGTAGTGCTACTCAATTTTAACTGCCCCTTCACTGATTCATTCATTGGAGGTGTCATTAGGTTTAGTATATTCCTTAATTGTTAAGTGGAAATGTAATTTTTTTAAATTGCTTTTGAATTTGTTTTCTGTCAGCAAAATAATGGTGTGGAGCTAGTTCTAGCTCTTCAATTATATTTAAAATTTGCTCCGATTAACATAAACTATTGTTTTCTTCTTAGAGGTTTACTTTGTTTTATATATATCCTGAAACAGATCCAACCAGAAAATACACGGTATTATATATTTACACAAATTACTTATATCTAGCACCACTTCAATTTTTCAAAATAGAAACAAATGAATTACAGCCCCTAATCTTGACTATATAAACATAAAATAGTCACCTGTATCACCTGCTGGACTCAAGCTATGGGTCCGAGGTAAAATAATTCTTCCTAGAAAGAACTGCTAAGGAAATCCTCTCAACGGAGTAATGGAAGCTGGTCAATGTACCTCCAATCCCCGGCCTTCAAACCGAGCACAGGATGTAGCACCAATGCTATTTTTGAATCTAACTGATGTATTCCAAAGGCACGATTACCTTGTAACAATATACCCAAGCAATTGTTCATGGGTCAGTCCACAACAATCTGCAAATGTGATTTTGACATGTAAGAGCTCTAAAAACTAGATTAGTTATATTATTAAATGGCACTTTTAATTGCAAATTTCAACGCTGGACCAATAACAAAACAAAGGCTAAATTTATTATCTGCAAATGATTGAATGACTGAACAAATGCATCAAAATCATCAATATTAGAATATAAATTCGTGAAGCTGCCAACAGCAAATAAAATACTTGCAGAGAATTAAAAACAATGTGACTAAAGCTAGTGTGCACACATTAATCATTACCTAAGACAGTTTTCTAAAGCTAGTGTGCACACATTAATTGTTCCCCATGACAGTTTCTTGCTTCCAACCTTCACCATGCTGTTTAAGGTTAACCAGTTCTACACAAATTAACGCTTGGTTTTCAACTAAGCCATCCTTATAAATGATTTGAAAAACATGAACAAATGCTGCTAATTTAATTCATAAACCATACCAAAAGTAAAATTAGCATATCATGGAATTCTCAACTCTATGTTTAATATCAACACAAGCTTTGACAATTATTTCTTAGTTTTTTCTTCCATAGTTGTCCACCTATATAATAAAGTGTGAATCAGAGATACATAATTTACTTTTAGATTAATTGGCCACATTAACCCAAAAAGGCATGTTTGGAACCAAAAATAAGAAAGGCAAGTTATAACCAAAGTTCCATGGACTTGTCTCAAATGCATAAACTGCTATACATGTTAACATTTTTTGGCATACTTGAGCATCTAAAAAGAGTACAATGAACTGTGAAAAGGTCCCTGGACACTGGAACAGACAGACCAAACATATTCAAAAATTCTGTCAGTTCCAAATACACAAATGCCCATACTAAGACACTCCAAATTAAGACCAAGATTCAAATAAAAATTGTGTACAATATACACAGAAAATCATATATTTAAGCACCGACTCATCACATCACTTGGATACAATCCAAACCAAGTCAAAACTCTACGATACACAACTCCTTGAATTAGATACATGAACCACATCCAGGGTGCCAAATGGCTTCATACAATGCCGAGAAGTTGTTCCAACATGGTGAAGAAACCAATAGATGTCACCCCAGTGGTGCAATATGTTCATACACTGCTGAAAAGTCGTTTCAATGTAGGACATGTTGAACGGAACTTGGAGATGCCGATCGAAGATATCTTTTACACAAAACACATAGTAGAAGAATCATCATCAAAAGAAACTTCTTGCTTTAATGCAATGCTTAAAAATTTACAATTAATTAATACTGTGATACTACATACAAATTCTCAGACTAGCAGACAGCAAAAAAAAATCAAATGCTAACAAATATTAAAATCTGATCAGTTGCACACCTTTAGACATGATCGAATATCAAGGGTTTCAAGTGAGTGACAAGAGTTGATAGCACGCTCTAATTCATATTCTTTTATCCCACAAGCCTGTGTGAGAGCAGATAACAACATGATAAAAATAAGTTATAGTTGATAAACACAATTTGACTGCAGAAATTAAAATGCCAATGTTTTGACTGGAATATAAATGAAAAAAAGAGATTGTTAGAACAGTAACATACTTGAAGCAACAAGCTTGCCAAACGAGGGCAATCCAGCTTAAGTATCTCCAGAGCAAGACAGTTGCTGAAGTGTAATCATTCATCAGAAAACAATTATTTGACAAACATCGCTGCTGCAAGAGAATTGTTTCTAAACCAAAGTAACTTTGACAATAAGGACAATAATACTCACCTTAAATTCAATGTTGTTAGGTTCAGACAGGCCAAACTCACATCCTGGATGTTTGCAGATAGGGACAAGTTCAATGAACAAAGGTTTACACATTGAGCTGAAACGGGAATTACAACCTTTTTGATGTTAGGACAACCCACACAATTAAGAATTTGAAGCAAGCGAGTTGAATTTTCTTCCTCAGTGACACTATCATCTGTCCAACCACAAATTCTTTCTTTCCTGTGTAGAGCTGGATCACTGTAAGACTTGCCAGCCTCAAATCTCCAATCAAGGTCATGCATATTTGTACATCCATTCAAGCTTACATGGGTGAGGTGCAAGCAACATGCCAAAAGCTCTTCAATTGCAGATTGAGAAAGAGTGCCATATGATAAGTCTAATTCAGAAAGCTTGGGAAGAGCTTTTCCTCTATGAAGAGGTACTAATGCTGTATCATCGAGATATTTGCAAGCTTGGAGCTTCAAAACCTGATGTGTATTCAATGAAACAAAAAAAACCCTAAAGCCTTCTAGCAAAAAAGTTTCTCCAAATTATGCTCAGCAGAATAGGTTGTTTTAGAATAATACCTTTAACTGGGGACAAGAATCAATAATAGGTTGTAAATTTGTCAAGAAAGTATAGGACAAATCCAGCAAAGTCAAGTTTTTGAGTCTCTGTAAAGCCAAAAGCCCATCTGGCCCAATTGATGTGCATGACATCAAAACCAACGATTTAATAGAAGGACATGCAGCAGTTGCAGCATCCAAGCAATGATCATTAAATAAGCTGTAATATCAACAAAACACAGTAAAAACAGATATTGTCATCCAGAAAGAACCAAAGGCACATGACTCAAATGCAGCAAAAAGAAAATTAAGTTTAAAGCAAACACTACACAAATAAAAATTACCTGCAAAAAGAAGCATCAAGGGACTGAAGATGAGGACAATTGATATCTGCTTGGGAAAGAACACCGCATCCTTTCAGCTCCAATATAGTCATTTGAGTGGCTCTGATCTCAAGCTTACTCAAGTAGGGGCATATCCCAAGGTTAAGAGACAGAAGACCAACCTGAAAGGATAACATTAAAGTGTTTAACATAATAAACAGCTAAAGAGATGAAAGGATTCACAAATATATCATCTTCATCCATTACACTGAATGGATCATGATTTCTTAAATAATTGAAATACATGCACCGTTAACACAACCAACATAAATTAAGATTGGGCTAGTATACCCACAAACATTCACATTAAGGATATAATTTGTGAATTTAATTTTTTGTCATATAGGCAGAAAGTCATGAATTTCCTTTGCCTATTCATCATTCTGAATAGATTGAATAATAATTCATTAAGGAATAAATAAATGCATGCAGGATGCAATGTTACCCAGGCATTCGAAAAGGGAATTGTAGATTAGCAAGAACAATCATGAATTAAACACAATCATAGAACAGATAAGACTTACAGGAAAGAATGATGCTTGCTGCAGATGATCACATCCATCTAGACAAACTTTCTGGAGCAGTGGGCATGCTAAATGAACGCTAGTCACTCCACGGCAACCAGTGAGAGAAAGAGTATGCAAGGATGTGCTGGTCAGCCTCACATTTGAAAGAGACTACAAAAAATGGAGCATATTTAAATACTTAATTAGAGCCATAAATAAAACAATAATCAGAAATATTGCAAGACTGCAAAGTACTTTTCCAAAAGCTCATAATGAAGTATAGTACTAGCCATATCGTTGAGACTCAAGGATCAGACAGTCAAAAGATGTTGCAAAGTGGACAAATTGAAAATATATAATATATTAAAATTTGTTTTAAATGGTTTTTTGCAGACTCAGGCAAGTCTGACAGCCAGTCTTGACTATACACTTGGCAAGCCTGAGTTGGACTCAAATAAGTCCTCAAGGAGACCAACCAAGTCCCAACACACTAGTACAAGCAATAGAAATAATGAGTAGCAAACCAAGGCATCCATAGACTGTCACTGCTTTAACAAATGTTGCACAAGTACATGTGCCATAATTTGCACAACAAGCTTAGCAAGGCAAAAAGAAAACAACTCTTCTCAATGAAGCAGATTAGCTCTATAATATTTTACACAAGAATAAGCATAGCTTGTTTTAGAATTCAAAACTTTTCAATTGTTTCAGAATACCAGCCTCTATAAACTTTTATATAAAATACCAGCAGAAAAAAAAAAAGAGACAACCAAGATCAAGGATTTCATTTATAAGGATTCATTTATAAGGATGTCTCCAAAAACAAATACCTCACAACTATCAAGAATAAGGGTGCCAAGCATTGGACAGCCACCACCGACACTGAAAACTTCGAATATTGAATTCGTCAATGACTCACACTCACTCAAGTCAACCTCAGATAAACGAAGGCATTGTAATGTCATTGCAGTCAAACTTTGTTGTTTCTGCAGGACCAATTTCTGTACCAAACAAACACAAATAATCCACTTATTCATTTCAAAGTAAAATATTAGAACAAATCTGTAATATGAAGCAAAATTCTCTAGAAAACCTGAAGAGCTGTTGATGTAATGTCCACACGATTAAGGATTGGACAACTTGTGACATTTATAGATGTTAGCGCTGGGCAGGACAGATTCAGGTCAACAATCCTGCCAGCAAAACAAAGAATCATAAGAAATGCAACACAGAACCAAATATCTCCAACGAGATTCATCCACTCCTAAAGAAACCAGCTTACTTGCGGCAATTGACAAGACTTATATGTCGAAGCCTTGGAAGGTTTAATGTAACAGATGTTAACAACCAACAGAAGTCAAGTTGAAGTGCCTGCAAGTAGATTTAGAAATCAACAAAAAATACTTGAAATTATAGAATTTATTATTCAACAGTAAATCAGCAAAAGGAAAGAACTCACCTCAAGATAATAACACTGAGATAAAGCAGCCATAGATGTTGCATTAATTCCTTCACAATTATGGAGCTTCAGATCCATCAGCATTGGCATTCTCACAAGCTTGAGACATCAAGATTTCACTTCTTTAGCACAAAGACACTTCTTAAAAATGGTTTCACTGAATATAAAAAGAAAACAAAAAAGATTAACCTCCAGTGATATATTGGGGCAGTAAGATGCATCCAGAATCTGAAGATCTGTACAAACAGCTGCAATTTCTCTAAGTGTATCATCACTGACATAAGAGCAGTTGGAAATATCCAAAGACTTCAATAGGGGACATGACGTGGCTGCAGCACGAATTCCCGGGTCTGTAAGCTTATGGCATGAAGCCACATCAAGTTCCCGCAGTACAGGACAATTCAAATTTGCAGATGCCACACCTGACCGCTTAAGGGACAAAGTTTCTAGTTGAGGGCACCTGAACAACATTCAAACTATTCACTCCTCTTGATAGTTCTTAAAGTTTGTAGATAAAGTGTGATATAGTAACACAATATACCTGACAAAGATTCGAATCGTACGACATCTCATAACCTGGAGATGTCGCAGTGATTCATGTCGGACATGTATCTCTTGAGAACCACCACTTCCCAAGGTGGCATCAATTACACTTAAGTGGCTCAACACAGGACATTCCACTAATAAACTGAAAAAAGCATCACTTAAATTTCCATGATATATTGTTAACACCTCTAGGTTCCTGTACATCAAGAAGATAGTGTGAGACAAATTGGAATGGAATAAGTCACTAATGTATACTTTTTTCTGGGTTCGATTGTGTAACAATTTTTAGCATCAACGTTGTGGATCACACTGCATGTCCATCATCAGAATTTTATTTTCCTTTTCTCTTGCATCCTGATGATGGATCATGCAGTGTGATCCGAAACGTTGATGCTAAAAATTGTTACTCAATTGAACACAGAAAAAAGTATACATTGATATGGATTGTGGAAATCTGATAGAATTAAGTCTCTAATTACAAATTGACAGCATTAAAAATGATCGAATGAAATCGATAATGAATACTCTTACCTAAGACTTCGTAATGACTCATGCACAGGAATATCCAATAGAGAACCTGGTAGATGCAATTCAACAACCTTTGGATACCTACGGCACACTCGTGCAACTGTTCAACAAAAGAGAAAAAAATCACATAATATACAAATCATAAAACAATAGATAAGCATACAATCTACTTTGGTTGCAAACAACTTAGAGAATGTTAAAACTTGATATAGTATGTCACTACCTTGGTCTGAGGTAATTCTGCAATTTTCAAAGTTTAAAGACCTCCAGAAGTCTTCATGAACACTAGAAGCATGCCACTGTTTGCATACTAGACCAGCTTTGCATAGAGTTTTATGGTCCAGGAAAGTAAACACCTGTTACACAAATTCAAACCTGTTATGTAATGTTTAAAATTAGTCTCTAATTGGCCAATTCGTATGACAAATCAGGACTGTTCTCATATAAATAAATCTTCCATAATATATCTTCTAAGTAGACTTGGAAAGATGAAAAAAAAAAAACTTTTAAACAGTTAAGATCTAGACCCAAAAGGATCAATTCTAAAACATGACCATCAAGAGCAAGATGGTCATTCAATCACCAAGATGGTGTTACCAAAACAAAGTCATAATTATTAAATGTTTGAATGACTATTGGAATTAGTCCATAGAATAAACCTACCGCATGTAGTAAGTCATCAGTGAGGTCAACTTCATGGTAATTGAAGTTATCCTGACTATCATCTTCCACGTTGGATGAGTCCATAGGCTCTGAAACCTTATTATGCCCTAGAGGCAGGTGTGGTAGGAGAGTCCCATCATTTCCATCTTTGCTTGACATTTGGAAAAATAAATCATTCTCCATATCACCAAATGAACTAGATTCAGCCAAGCCTGAAGAGCCCGCAATTACACAATTTACCGACCTGAAAGACCATTGTGTTAAGCATCAAAACCCTGCATAATTTTTGACCTAAGAAATCAAATAATGACAATATATGCAATGAAAAGTGCAATTTGCCTTGAATTAAAAGCACAAGCACCTAAGATTCTATACAATGTGGCATGAATCCAAATGATTCATCATTGTCTGCTCGAACTGGAGGCAAGTCATTAAACCTTAGACGTCTAAAATGTTTTCAACAACACCATCTTCAATAGTCGATGACATTCAAGGACAAAACACACAAATTAATATTTTAAAACAGAAATTCAACAAAATCTAAAAAGAGTGCACCTCATTACTCATCTCAGCATGTAACAGGCTTAGTAAAATGCACACTTGTGCATAGACAAGAATGTAAAAACAACCTCCCAACAAAACATCGTGAAAGGTGCCGAAAACTCTGTTTTTATTAAATAATGAGATGTCATATGTGGTTTAGTATCAGAAAACATAGCTGTAAAGTTTAAACAGACAAACAATGATTCATTGGAAATGAGCACCTCAACCATGATTATTCGTAAGGTCAAGAATGAAAAACAGAAATAACGATATCAGTATATCTCATTAAACTGCCACTTCAAAATAATGAGAATCAAACTCAGTTAAAAAGAGGCAGATTCGATAAACAAAGATATAAAAAACACTTGCCTGGAAATTACACCCAATTTCCAAGGGCCCCACACTGATTGACAGATACCATTACCAAGATATACATGTCATATATCATCATAACATACAACTTATTGGCCAAGCAAAGTGACGATAATAAAAACATACTAAAAAATTAAAAGATTAAGTATTAAACTTATTATAGTCTTCTGGTTTGGTCTCTGCAGTTGTTCATTTGTGAAAGCAGAGGCAAGTTTGAATCTCTGAAAATCCATGCAAAGAATTTTATATCTGCTTGATACAAACTTTAATTGCTGATCATGGGGATTATGGTAGCAATAGAGAACATCTGATAGAAGCAATGAAGCCATTGCCCATGCCACTCTATGGAGATGAAGAGGTCACTTGCAAATACAAGACCTTTTGTATAACTCTTTTGTTCATGTTAGCAAGAATAAGATGTTGGACTTGTCCTTCACAGCATGGTTTAGTGGCAAAGGCAGAGTGAAAGAAATGATAATGGAACGTTTTGATCCCTAACAATCATGCTCTATGTTTACACGGCCATGTTAATGTGGCCTACGGCCTAAAAGTGTGATCACAACTCCCAGGCAAAAGCAGAAAATGAAATCTTCAGTCACCTAAGGTAGGTGATATATTACCAAGGTAGCTGTTTGAATTTACCGAGAAGTTAGAACAAGAATATAAAGGACGCTGTCAAAGGTGCTGGGCTTAATTGGTTAAATCCTTCAGTTCTAATTGTGGAGACCCTAGTTCAAACCACTTCTATTGTTGACAGATAGAGTTGATACCTAAGTTGTAATTTAGTGTTAATATCCAAAGTGACTCTTAGATTTCTCGTGTTGGTATCTAAGTTGTCAATCCAAGGTTGGCATATCTAAGTGTGTCTTAGATTTCCCATGTGGCTATCTAAGTTTAAAGTTAAATGTCAATATCTAAGTTGAATAAATTTCTGGTGTTCATGCTGGGAGGAAGGGGGTGCGCCGATTGTGGTTTCCACAGGTTTGGGCCAGCCTAAAAGTGCTGACTTGCAAATCAAAAATAGGACAAAAGATAAGATACATAATGCATGCTTTCAAAAGTTGAACATAGGCAAGTTCATCTACTAATTACTAGTTCTTAATTCACCCAAAAGCCAAAACCAAGTTCTATTAAATACCTTGAGATTCTAAAAATCATCAAATATAAAGGTTTTTATCAGCAGGTATACAACTTAATCATTAAATTATACAATAACTTGGAAACTTTTAATCAGCGTGTTATAGAACTTAATTGCCAAGCTTGGAAATTATGGTGCAGCTCGGCTCCAACAAATGCAGCCAAGGAATCTATTGGTACCATTCGAGTGTAAGCCAGCACCATTACCATACTGATGATGACCCAGTTTCAAGCCCTGCTGAGAATGCTCTCACTTTGAAATAGCCAAATGCCAAGTGTAAGCTTAGTGGTACAAACACACTCCCCGTGTTTTAGTTGATCGCAGGTTTTTGTCAAATTGAAGGGCGAAAAGAAAATGGGCAAAATAGTGCCAATAAAGATAATAAAATATACAGCTACATGGTTATATAACGACATGTCCTTAAAGTGCTATATTTAATAAAACCCTAAGTTAACCATGAAACAATGGTGTGTATAAGGAGATCCGAGCTGCATGGCCACAATTAGGGCCAAACAAGACGCGAGGTACAGAGCGATCCTCACAAAATACTAAGCAGGGACAGTTTAATATCTCAAGAACCACCACTAATCTTGTATAACCCTCTCACTACAAACAGTCTATGTAACTCACCATACATTAAACCAAAAAAAGAGCCCTAAGTACGGAAAATCTTTAAAGATTTCATATTTTTACAGAACATCAGCTCAAACGAAAAATGCGGTTAATTTTTCAGTAAAAAACCACATAATATTTCCGAATCTTTGACCAAATTTAAGTTAACAGAAGTTAAAAGCACAGATCAATTGCTTACACCATGATTTTGCAACAGTAATAAATCTTTTCAGAGTTGTGCACAAAATTATCCTTCCGAAATCTACCAAACATAGAATCCGCAAAACCGTATCTCAAATCGTATAAGGAAAATATACCCACATTAAAATACGATGCTGTGAAAGAAATTGAACTGATTTTGTTCAAGAATTGACAGGGTTTATAACTTACGAGGGACAGATCACGAGCTTGGGTCGCTTCAGCGGGATTTCATCGCCAACATTTTGACAACCTTCTGAGATTCTTGTGTTGTGGGATGATAAAAATGCTTCTTCAGGTTGGTTTGGGTTGTGTTGTACATTTTGTTGTTCGCCTTCCTCGTCTAACCCTTCATAAGCAGATGAAGGGTCTAAAGCCATTACGTGACTAAAAGATATCCTAACAGGATTCGAACCCCTGACGCACCCCTAACCCTTTTATCTATCGATTTTTAGAATAAACAAAATATAGTATTATTATAATTATTATTGTTCCTAATTATAATTATAATGCTTCTCCTAGGCGCCTCCCTTTTCAACGACCCACATTATTCCTGTAGACTAGAAGAAAAGTGTGTATATATGTTTTGGGACTCCGGACATATATTATGTGTGTATGTACCGCTTATGACAAACACACCCCGGGAATGTAGCGATTTAAATTTCTGGGGTTTCGCTTTGTTTGTTTGGGGAATTTCAATAACACACCTGATTTGCATGTGGTTAATAGTAGTGGGAGTTCCAATCAGAACTACCAATTGGAGTTTTAACCATTCATTTTTGTTTTATCTTTCTTTAGTTTTTCCTGATTTTTTTTAATGGCGGTTTGTTTCATCTTTCTTCAATTTTGTTCAAATTTTTAATAGTGGGAGTTCCAATAAGAACTACGAGTGGAGTTTTTAACCATCTATTTTTGTTTTATCTTTCTTTAATTTTGTTCTATTTTTTTTATGGCGGTTTGTTTTATCTTTCTTTAGTTTTGTTCATTTTTTTTTATGGAGGTTTAGATCATGAGTGTAGTATAGAATAGGGGTATGAAATCTACGGGACACGATTTCAGTCTAGCAAGACTTGATTTCTGATAGACTCTTTTGAAGACATTCAACTTCACCAATAGACCAGAGGCTCATTAACCTTGTTTTATGTTATTGTTGTGTTTTATCCAATTATGATGCAGAGGTGTAACTAGAGTGGCAGCAAGGGGTAAAATCTTGATGACATTCTTAAACTCTCTCGTCCTGATGATGGATCATTGAGGATGATGATATGAAATGTTGATGCCCAAAAACTCACACAATCTCATCCAGAAGTATAGCAGGTAAGGGGTAAAATGTGAACGGATTAACAAAAACCATAAAATAGATATTAAGTAAATAAAATAACTTTAAAGTTATATAATAACTATTTTTGTAACTCTCAACTATGTGTGGAGGAATGATAAGAGATGATAATGGCAATTTGTTTTCGGCGGTGGCACTCCCTAGACAAACCACCTTGTTGAAGCCATAGGGGCCTACCAAGGTCTTAACTTGGCATGTAAACTTAAATGTAAATATGTCTGGATTGAAGGAGATTCAAACAATATAATCAAATGTCTTAAAGGCACCTATAAGCCTTCTTGGACCATTGAAAGATGGATCAACAATTCTAAGGAAAACATAGCTTCATTTGATAAATGTATTATCTCTCACGCCTACCGTGAAGCTAATAAGGTGGCATATTTCTTTGCCAACAAAGTTGTGTTGGGCAAGGAGAGTATGACATGGCAAAGGGAGGACATGTTGGATACAGGGGGTCATTGCTATACTTCACTATGACAAAATTCATGGAAGCAGTACTTCCAACCTTTTTGCCTAATGATGTCATAAAAATTTATTAAGCGGTGTAGCATTCCCTCTCATTGGTAATGTGTCATTTTAATTACTCTTTGTTCGTGCAAGCAAATTTTGGGCATTTTGGGGTTTTGTTTGTCTTTCTTTTTGCTTCATTTATGAGAAGCCCTTAAGCTTTGCAACAACGAAAATGGGTGGTGATAGGCGCACAATGGAGTCTATTGACTGTGACAGGTTGAAGAAAAAGATGACAATATGGAGATTACTAAGGAGAGGTGGGCTTACTCCCTATATGGAGAAGCTTCACAGGTGGGATCTGAAGGTGACAGATTTGTTTGCTAAGGAGTGGAAGGATGGCATCATTACTCTATTTGGCAGAAAAGTTACCATAGATGAGAACCTCATCTCTGAGGTTACGAGTTCATCAATGAAATGTATGAAATTTTACAGGGATAGGAAATATTTTGATCTTACTGTGCGGAAATTCCCCAACACAGAGAAGGAACGTGAGGACCTTGAGCGGGTGTCGAAGAGCAATTATGACACTTCTAAGATCAAGACGGTCTGGAGGGAGCTCCTCAAGGCAATTATGGAATACATTACCCTTGATGGTCATTTTACTAGAGCCTTTGGGCATCATTTTGTTTTTCTCAATCACTTTAGACATCAAGTTAGGGTATCTTTTCCATTTTAGTTGTTATCTTCTCTTAATGTCAGCCTTAAAGAGAATAGAAAAAAACCCATACAAGAGTCTTGTCTTGCATGAGGGTCTACTTGTGTTGATTTTTTATCATTTCAAGGCTCTTCCCACCCCCTAAAACATCATCTTTGTGTCTAGGGAGGAGGAGACTAGCGTTGGTGGGTCTGAGGGAAAATGATGAGGAATGACATACTGATTTTGAGGAGGAAGACTACAGCCCCNCCCCCCCAAAAAAAAAAAAAAAAAAAGTCTAAGAAGAAGTCAAAGCCTAAACCTAGGGCTAGGGCAAGATGAAGGCAAGGGAAAGGAAACCTTTGTTTTTCCCATCTCTATCTTGGGAAAATCAATCGGCAGAGGCAAGTATATACCACCCTCTCCTATTATTGATAGTGTTATTACAAAAGAGAAGAAGGTTAATACTGGTAAAGATAAATGCAAGGAGGTGACAATAGTGACCCCTCCTTCTGGCCTTGGGAAGAACACCACTATTACCTCCCCTATTTCGAGTGGTTCCCTATCGCCTCATTCCACCTCTCATAGTGGAAATAGGACTAGGTCCCCTAATGAACTTAATATTGAATTTCATCACTTGAAGTCTGACCGTGAATACCTAACTAATGTTTTGGGTATGATGAGAGAGAATGTCATTGATTCCTAAAGTATGTTCAAATGGGTATTTCACGAATTTAAAGAGATGTAGATTAAACAAAGCACTATGGGCAGTAAACTAGAGGTAATGGAGTCTAACGGTATGGGTAATCCTCAGAGCCAAGTTGTTGGCGAAGCCACTAATGCTATTAATACTCAGTGTCAAAAAGTTGTGAAGGATTTGTGGACTGAGGAGGAAAAGAAATCGGTCGTGGATTGCCTTAGTAAAACCTTGGAAGCTATTGAAAAACTTAAAGAGCATGAGGACGGGTACTCTTAGGTTGAGGAAAAACTCAAAAGCATTAAGGATACTCTTCAAACCATAATGAATCAAAGTCATAAAATCATCAAGAATACGACGGACAACATGAAGATGCTAGTGGATAATTTGGACAAAGCACAACAAGAGAAGTTGGTTGTGGAGTTGGACTTAGACAAAGATACTTGGGTCAAGAGGATTCTGGGCCTAGCAAAGAGGACAAGAGCCAGTCTTAAAAGGCTGAGAATCCCCCTCCAGATCTTCAGGAATTGAAAAAAGTGGTGCTAGGCATGATTCAACTGGAAGTGGAGGTCGCTGAGACCCTTAAGAACCTACCCTAGTCTGTTTTCCTTCTTCCAGGTTTATTGTTGAGTTTTTGCTTGTTTTTTAATGGTTTCCTACTGCCGGTTATCATGTGTATCTGTTCGGCAGCCTGTTTTGTTCTAGATAATTGTGCTTACTTCTATATATGATCTTCTATGTTGTTAAAGGGTTTCGGGTCCCTTCAAAACCTATTTTTACCTTAATCAAAAACTATTTTTATAACTCTTCTTTTAATATAAACATCTGACAAAATAAACAAATATGTGTTTGACTAAAAACTACAGAGTTGAATCCTCATAGCAATATCAAAATTTGACTTACTCTAGAAAATACCTACTAGTTGTCAATAAATATTTGTACTAGTTTTTTTTATAAATATTGAAAATGATATTCATATGAAAAATATAATAATTCACGATAAACAAAAATTAAAGTAGTTTTATTTTTTGTGGAACATTTTAATGATTGAAAAATAAAATAGCTCTAATAAAATATAAAATTATTAATGTGAAAATTAATATTTAAAATTTAAAATAAATTCTAAGCTAAAATTCCAAGCTAGAGTTCAATTTAGCCTTTCACATGCACATTCATGTATTCAAGGAGCAATCCAAAACATACTCTTCTTGATCTGCTTTCAAAGTTCATAACCATTTGTAATTATCTTCTATGCCTTACTCTCTTAGCAAAAGCATTGATTTTCTTGAATGAAGTGTAGAAAAGATCAATAAATGAAAATGAATGGGAATCACATCCCTAGAAAAATATTCAATGAAAAGTGTATTCCATTCAATCAAACAATACATATTTATCTACGAAAATGCTAGCTCGTCTTCTAATGACTCTTCACCTTCTAGCATATCTAGCTAATTCAAAATATAAAATATTATCCTGCTACACCTAAGATTATATATATTAGTGATATGCTTTAATAGTTTATTAATTTGTCCTAGTTAATTGTGAAGATTAACAATTTGAATTTTATTCTTATATTTGTTGACACTTTATTATTGTAAGGGTTGATTCCCAAAAGATTGATGGACATTAATTCTATTATCACATTTTAAGGTCATATTTTTCATATTAAAAGCATCAAAAATAGGGTGTTGAACATGTAGACAAACAGCCTAGTGGCAACTTCAACAAGCTAGTAATGGAGCATTAACAACTCATTAACAATAAAAATCCATAATATCAAAATATTATTCAAATATAAAGCTATATAATAAATAGTCTTTGGAGCATGTAACAGTAAACTAGAAAACCAGTAATCAACCAACCAATGGCTAAGCAAGCACCCAACTCCATTCATCAATGAGGAATTTGATTGAGGTCCTTGCAATCCTTTCTTTTTTAGCATCTTTGTCAAGGACTTTCTTTTGCATCAAGCACAATGTAGTGGTAGAGCTATACATGATTCTCAAGTTGAAGTGAGAGATGTTCACAATTTTCTACTCCATGTCCAAAAACTTCTTCAAGGTCTCCAAGTCTATCATGATTATTACAGGTACTAACTTCTCCAACATGTTAGGTGTCCTCTTCTTTTGGCATGGCATCCTAGGTCAAGTCCAGGGGTTCCATCTTTGCACTGTCTATAAGGTGAATAAACTTGTCACTGGTAGACTTTCTCTAGCTATCATCGTCGCTAGAATTACTAGTGTCCCCTTCATTTACCTTCTATAACTCGTCCCCATCGTTTTCTTTGCTTCCCTTTTCCTTTCTCCAACAAGCATCCAACCAACCTATTGGGTCTCCTAGGGTTCAAAACAAGCACCCTTAGTGTCATCCTCACCATTGTCAGCCTCTTCATCATTGTCTATTTCCTGAATGCAGATTTGGGCCTTATCATTTTTTACTGGGGTGGATTTTATTAATTTTATTTTTTAACCCAAGGTAGAGGGAGTGGTAAATTTTTTAGGTCACATAGACCTTTGGTAGCAAGGTCATGATTTGGGGTAGTAGATATTGTAGAGTTGGAGGGCTCAATTTTGGCAACACCTAGGATATGGAGGTATTTCTTTTTACTAGGACCAATCAAGGACTCTGAGATGGTTTCAACAGGTGGGGATTCAAAGCAGAGGGCTTCAACCACCACAGTCAGTTTGGGAGGGCAAAGCACAAGGTGGAAATTGTATAGAAACTAATAATCCCTTGGTGAAGTGTAATGGGCTTCTTATCCTGATTTTAGCTATCTCCATGACATCTTTCATGCAATTTTCAAGAGAATTTAAGAGAAAAAAATGGGAAAGAGATCAACACACTATGGCAGAAGTAATTAAGCAAGGGTAAATGATAATAGTAGTAAACCTTAAAATGGCCCTCAAGGGTAAAAAAATCATTATCATAAGACAAACCTAGTCCCACAAGCTCAACAATTCCATGTGATCAAAACCTCAATGTAGCTTCACAGGCTTTACAATTTCCATAAAGAAGAGAGCCAAACCATCACCATCAACAACCCTACTCTGGGTTTTCTATTTTTGACATACAAAATGGTGAGCAATCTAGGATAGATCACGCACCAAATTATATGCTATATTCAAGAAGATCCAAGACCTGAAAACAAAGGAGACAAAGGAAACACGATTAGCCCAAGGTAAGGTGCCAATTCATGATCTTCACAATGTAGGGTCTTAGATTGGTCTTCCTTTCCCTAAGATAAGGTTTTGTAAATGATATGCAAAAGGAAAATTTAATCTATGAAAGTAAGCACTATGAAAAGAGGGGAATGTACTCACCTTGAGGGCTAATAGGGGATGAAAGTTTAGATCTAAAAATGGACTGTCAAATTGTACCAGAAACTAAAATAGAGGTAGATCAGGAACCCAGGAGGCTGAAGCTGCAAATTATGAGAATCTGGAGGTCCCACGAATAGGTCCACTTGGGGTATAGGTTGAATTGGGTATAGGTTAATTTTGACCTATACCTGATTGTGCTGGAAACATAAACAATTTCTAGGTCTGGTAGATCTTCTACGTGGCTTTCCAGATCTGTGACTGAAAATGTACTTCTGAACTACAGGGTATAGGTCAACTTTGACCTATACCTGAGAGTGTAGGAATTTATAATAGAAAGTGGACCTGGGAAGTTATTCCAAATGGGTCCTCAGATCTACAATTGTCTCTGTCTTCTGAACCTACGCCTACACACAAGACAGAAGGGGAAATTGTTGGGGGATGGGAGCTTGCCTTGGTCAAGCACTTGTTAAGGAATTAACCTTGAATTGAAATAAAGGAAATTCTAACATGTAGTAAAGATTAAATATAGCAATGGAATGTATCTTACCATGTAGATGCAATTGTGCTTAGTATGTGATCATGTATGTTGATGCAATAGCCTTGACTCAACACAAAAACCAAAAGGAAATCATGTAAGACAAAACCTTATATAGTAGATGCTTGTAATTCGCCTCAATTTAGGATTGAAGAAGAAGAGGAAGAATACTTGAATGTTTGAATGTGGATCTTCTCCTTTGATGGCCAAGTCCTTTGTCCCCAATGAAGAAAGAAGCTAGATCTATGGAAGGAAATGCATGCTTGATTGAATGATGGATGGATGCCTTCAATGCTTGCTTGCTTGAAATCATCAAAAATCTCTTTAATACACCTTGGACTTGATTTCTTGATGTGTGAATAAATGATCATAGATCATAATGAATGCCTATATGTCAAAATGAGAAGAGGCCTCCTTTTATAGTGATTCAGGGCTCAGATTCGCGAAGGCCAACAAAGGAGAGCAGGAAAAGGAAATACCTTGCATCAGACTCTGGGAGCCAATCAAAATTCACAACCTTGGGTATAGGTTGAGGTCGACCTATGCCTCAAGGTGCAAAAATCAAGGAAAAACTTTTGGATCCCAAGAGGTATTGAGGGTGTTGGGTGAAATATGGAGAAATGAATATGTAAGCAAGAAAACACAAACTTAATGTCATCCTAGAGTTTTGATCCAAATTGAAGGAAGAAAGAGGACCTTGATTTAAATTATGTACATAATTAAATGTAACATGAGGTCCTAATGTAAGAGACGCATTAAGGAGGGCTAAAATGGTCCCAAAAAGTGTATAAAAGTAAGTGCTTACTTTTTAGGACAGGTGAAACCCCTAGTACAAAGGCATGTTTCCTTCACAATAATATCCTCGTTGATATCAAAATAAATATCTCCCACCTTTAATCTTTTTTCCTCCCAATATGTCGCAAACTAAATCAAAAATTTATCAACAAATCCATTGATACTTTCAATGAATTGATAAACCCTACCCTCCAAGAAAATATGCTACACCAAGCCATCTACTTTGAATTCCACATGCTCGTGCTTGGTTCAATTATCACTGGATCCCCAACCATGATTTATACAGTAGCACTCTAGGCACAGTAGTAGAAGGTGCCAAAATAACAAATTTAATTGTTGATGTTTCCAACCAACAAAGGCCAACTACAAAATAAATCAGAAATTCTTTTTTGAAGGAGGTGGAATGCATGTCTAAGTAAAAATAATTATTACTAGGTGCTTTCATTTAACTCCATGTGTGTCATCTCTTACCCACAATACTCAAGAAAATATTTGGCAAGGTTGTTTGTTATCCATCACAAAAAAAAAAAAAAACATAAGGCATTGATGATTAATCAAATTTGAGGTCATATCAATGATACTACAACAATAAAAATAATGGTGATATGGCATCATTGATAATGACCCCGAGTGGGAGCCATACATGTAATACATGCAAGTGTGAGCCATGCCATCTGACGAGTCCACCAAGCCACCTCATTGGAGTGAAGGGTCCACCATCGAGTCAGCCAGAACTTTGCAAGGATGCTTGTGCCATCCACAAAATCTTATGTGGCATCACATTTTCAAATTTCATCAACATAACCACAAGATGCTCCCTTTCTCGCGAATAGAATTCAACATATAAACATTGAACCCATAGCACCACCCTATAGAAATCAATTGGCTGAAAATGGTCCTTACAAATCAGTCATACATGTTGTTCATCATTCTATTTTTTGTTTAAGTTCCACTACTTAAATAGGAGTCTTTGCACATTTCGAGGAAGGGAATCCCACATCCTCCAACATCTTAGAGGCCCAATGTTGCCATAGCATCTATGACTTTATTTCCTTTCTTGTATGTGTCTTTGAGCTCAACTACATCCAACCCCACTAGGAACTTATGAATATATATAGCTAGACCTTCCAAGGACCAACCCAAAGTGTTGGAGTCTCTCATAGCATCGACAATGAGTTTGGAATCCCCTTACAAGATTAGGAAAATGATGCCAATAGAAGGGGAAAATTTAATTCCCCAAAGAAGAGTCATTCATTCTACCTGATTGTTGTGCCTCCTTCAATGTTGCCATTATAAGCAGCCACCAAAGCACCAATATGGGATTGTATGACTCACCTACCAACAACTTGGCCCAAATTACCCCAAGTTACCCTATTAAAATTATTATTATCATAATATAAGGTCATGTTATGATATGAGAAGGGTGAAATTATATCATAATTATTATTTTATATATTAAAATTTTCATTCTAATTTTTTTTAAATTAAGGTCATGCTCTCTATCATCTTGATGATGGATCATGGAGTGTGATCCAAAACATTGATGCAAAACACACTCATGCAATCAAATCTAGAAGCAACATACAAAATAAAAATGTATTTTTATTTTTTTTAATCTTATTTTTTGTGGATTTTGAAAATGTATAAGCTTGACTTTGAATTTAATTTATTTGGTGTATTAATTGATTGTGTCTAAACTTACCTTCCAAATATGCTTAAATTGTTATATTAAAATAGGATTAGTTCATTCTATAAGGAGTTTATTTTCCAAGATTAGGTCACATTCACAATCTAGTTTTTTTTGTATTAGATATAAAGTTTTCAAAATGTTACAACTAAAATTTTATGGTATAGCTGCCAGTTGTTCTATGACACTACTAATGAAACCAATATCCACAATAAAACTATAGATCTAATACAAAAAACCTTATTTGATAAAACTATAATAAGCATCTTCTACATGACATACTATCAATCTAGAAGGGATCATTTATAAATTTGTCCTCTCCTCTTCTTTCAACCTAGGTGATCCACCCTATTGTACCTTCTATCCATCCAAGGCCATAGTCCTCTCAGATCATCTCTGTGTAGGATTGCACAACTCTTTGGGCTATTGGCACTGGAGGAAATGGTGTTGCCACTAGAATGGGAGGCGGTGTTGATCCACTGGCAGGAAGAGCGGGAAGTGTTGACGAGGGCAGAATAGCTACCGAGGGACAACAGAAATAGGAGGAATAATCATTAGAGGAGCGGTTGCTACTTGTGGAGGGATATCATTGTTGTTCTTATTGCATGCTTCTTGGTCTCTAATTTCTGCTAGGAAGTTTTGGAGCCCAATTTCAAACTAAGACCTCTCTTCAATGGCTCTAGACCAAGTATATCCATTAGAGATTTCTTCCCTTTAGATAGGAACTGTCCCATTTTGCAACAACCTTTCAAACTTCCTTGTGAACAATCTCATGGTGATGGTAACCTGAAACGAAATGTCAGCATAAGTGAGTCTCCTTAGAGACTCGGTATGGGATCTAGGAACACTATTAAACAAATTGTTATTCCTAATTTTTCATATAAACCACAATATATCCACTAATAAAACATAAAAAAATGAATTTAATTCTCTTTTTAGGCCCATAATATTGCCAAGAACAATCTCAAAAACATGGATATGATGATGCAAAGTTAAGCCAAATAATCCCCAAATTTCCTTGGCAACCATACAACAAAAGAACATATGCATAATAGTATTAGGTAATGTGCAGACCGAGAAGATATTGTATTCACCATTATGATGCTTGATAGGAAGTTTATACAAAAGAAATTTCCAAAAGAATTACTTTTTCTTAGGGGCAACCAAACTGCCACACATGTTGTCCACTCTTGCTTGCACCTGGGAGGGGGTAAGGTTGAGGGACCAATAATTATTGAGGTGCTCAAGGATGCTAAAATCATCAACAAGAAGGGAGTAAAGTTATTTGGACTTGATGGCAGGGAGTAGGAGATCATTGGGCCAACAAAGGGAAAGGAATCTCAGCTCAAGTGAAGTGCAAGGCATGGGGAAGGGAAGAACAAGGCAAGCGTTTGTGAGAGTGGAACAAGTTTTGAATTGATCACTAGGGATGTCATATTTTGTTTTTAGACTCTCCCAATCCATTATTTGTCCATCATGTATAATATTTGTTATCACCCTTATACCTTTGTTGGCCCATAGTTTAGTAGAGCATCCTTACGACAAGGCCAAGGGTTTTCCTTTGTGCAGTAGGTTCCACCAAATATATTTTTCCCCAAATATACAGTTGTTATTTGAAAGATTGTCTCCTTTAGTACCAAGATGCTTCACAACTTGCCAGGCTTTCCAGATGGCTTTAAAATCTTTTGATCCCGCCACCTTGACTAGGAAAGCTCATGTGACAAGATCACCCAAGGGTAGACCTTTCAAAGAGGGGCCTTTGAGGGGGTAACCTCTAGTAATATTACTCTTGAAAAGAACTTTCCAAGGTTTTGATCCTTGCATACCTTTGCATATTCATTTGGAAAAAAGGGCCAATCCTTGAGTATGAAAGTCCTTAAGACCAAACCCCCCCCACCTTCTTACACATCGTACACCATTTCCACTTAACCAAATGTCTTTTCTTCCCCCTTTTACCATCCGACCACGAGAAGTTCCTAATTTTTTTTTGAATATAATTGAACATGTATTGATTGAAGAGCCAAAATGAGGTGTAGTGGATGCCATATGAGGAGAGAATCTTCTGACAAACCTGATATCTACCAGCCAGGGATAAAAAGTTCCTATTCCATTTGCTCAATTTCTTATCAAGTTTTCTCCTGACCCAGCTCCACATCTCTTTCAAGTCAGGGCATGCCGAGAATGGGATCTCAAGGTATCTAATATGATACTTAGGGACACCACATGATAATCCATACTTAGCAATCCAAGGTGGGGTGATTCTTCCAATCCTAAAAGGATAGATTTGGAAATAGAGATCGTACTGCCAGAGGCTAGGAAAAAGATATCAAGCTTGTCCATAAGCTTCTTCAAATTGTCATAGCCAAGTGTGAATAGGATTGTAGTGTCATCTGTAAATTGTACATTAACTAGCTCCTCATCATTCATAAGTCTAATCCCTTGGACTCTAGTCGAAATGGTCTCATATCTAAGGAGGTAGAATAGAGCATCAACTACAATAACAAAAATGGCAGGGGCTAAGGGACAACCCTGCCTAATGGATCTAGAGAGTATGATATGATCATATTGAAAACTAGTTGGGAGGCTATGAACTGGGCTCATGAGCAAGGTCAAGAGGCTATTATGGTGCTACTTGATTTTGTGAAAGCTTATGACAGGATTGAATGTCAATTTGTTATTAACATGTTGCAAGATTTTGGTTCCCCCTTTACTATTGTAAATGGATCTTGGTCCTCTTTAAATATTGATCCACAGTTGTGGAAGTGAATGGTGAGACTTTTGATCCCATACCTCTGCAAAGATCCATCATACAAGGTTGTCCTATTGCTCCTTCCATGTTTGTGATTGCAGCTGACACTCTATTTTATATCCTTAGAGAAGATCAGTTTGGGCCTCTAGTGAAAGGGTTGACCCTTCCTAATGGGGAGGATCTAATCAATGCACAATTTGTTAATGATACAACTCCTTTCCTTGAACTTTCTCAGAGTAACTTTGACAATATTATGAATAAACTTCACTTTTTTTGCTTGGTGTCTGGCGTTAAAGTTGCTCCTCATAAGTCTACTATTCTTGGTTGGAATGAGAACCCCCAGGGTGGGTAGGTCAGAAAGGATGGTTGTGGAGTGGCCCAAATACTATTATTAGATATCAGGGTATCCCCTTTGTTATTGAGACCTCATTAAAGGACACGTGGCAATGGATTTATTCTAAAATTGAAAACAAGCATATCAAATGGCAAACCCATATGTTGTCAGTTGCAGGGAGGTTCCAGGTGGTGCAGAAAGTTCTTGCTTCACATGTCATTTACTATGCCTCCTCATGGTTGTTTGCTAAGTATCAGAATAACAAACTTGAAAGGATCCTTAGAGATTTCCTCTGGTTTGATGGTTTGGGGTCTAAAAAAAGACATTGTATTAAATGGGAATGGTGTTGTACACCTAGAAGTTTAGGTGGTTTGGGTCTGAAAGATCTACAGTCTCAAGGGACAACTCTGGCTGCCAAATGAATCCTTACCATTCTGACAGGTGATGATCCTTGGAAGGTTCTGGTTAGAAATAACATTTAGAAATCCACCATTAAGAAAGGTAAGGTGTGGAAAGATGTTCCCTTGCTTGATATTATCTTTGGTCAATTTGAGGTTAAATGTTTTGGCTCTAAGATATTCAACTCCATTTGGAAGGCATGGACTCAGGTGAGAAAGTTAATCCTCTCTAAAGATGCTACTAGTAGAAATTCAGCTTTCGTTGTCTTAAATAGATCAATTTGTTGGGGGTGTTTATATGAATATTAAGAAATACATTTCTCTTATTTGTGATGTTCTGGTTGATAATCGGCTTTGTAGTTGGAATGAGATCAAAGAGAAGTACGAGGTACCTGAATCCCAGAAGAAGACATATACTATGTTAGCTAATGCTCTGGGTTGCTTTTTCCCTAGTAAGATTTTACAAGAGACCCGAGCTCTTGGCCAGATTAAGTGGACTAATGGTGATTCTTTTTTAAAAATTTTTGCTAAATCTATTTATAATATGATTAAATCAGACACTTCCATTTTTGATATAATTAATCATAGTTGGGATTGTAAGTGGTCTGTCTCTAGATGACACCATGTGTTTGATTTGTTTTGGCACTCTCAAGTAAAGCCCAAGAAGTTGTGTTTTAGATGGATCTTGTTGCTTAAGAAAAATTGGTTTTGTCCTTGTTTCTGCGGGTCTAGAGCCTATTATTTGCTCTGTCTATAATTGTGTTGAGTCCTTTGAGCATTTGTTTTTTGAGAGTAAATATGCATGTTCTATCTGGTCCATCTTTCTTGGCAATCCTGTCCTGTGGAATAGTCGACCTCATGGGTTGTCTTGGCATGAAATTATTGTTGGTTTTGCTGAACCTTTTGGTCTTTCTTTCATTAAGTTTTGGTTTGTTCTTACTTCTCAGATTCTTTGGTTTATCTGGAGGAGAAGAAATGAAGAAGTGTTCCAAAACAAGAGGAGGGTGCTTACTGAGTTTAATTATAAACTCACACACTTTTTTATCATGTATCAGGTCTCCATTGTCTTGGATATCCCGAAGGATCGATTTATGATCCTAGTAAGAGAGGGAGTTATGATCATCTACAAGGAAGACATACTCTCATCACATTATTTTGACACATATTCTGACGATCTGAACAAAGAAGCATACAACTTGAAGTTGTTCATTAAAGAGAAAAACATTAATGTCAATGAAGAAAATGATAAGATTAGAAAAGAGTACCAGGCTGGTGGACCAAGCTAGGAAGATGCTGCTAACATCCCTGTTGTTGTGGATCCCCCCTTGGAGCATTTGAAGGAGATAAAGTAGAATGCAGTAACAACATTATTGGTCCTTTGGACTAAACTATCTAGTGTTATATTCAACATATTTTTGAATTGTAATATTTCAGATGTATAGTTTCATGATACTCTTGTAGACTCTATTTTCTTGCTCTTAATTGTGTATATGTAATAGTGGTTAGGCTGGTATTCCCAACTACTGGATGGGAATTTTTCGACAATATTTTGATGTAACCTCTAGTTTGATAAACTATCTTCAATATATATATAAAAACTCTGACTATAGCATCTTTTAAGAGAGTCATGACCATAAGTTGGAATTGTGGAGGGAAGCCAAGACCGTCCAACATCATAAATATAAACTCTCATTCAATTATATTGTAGGCCTTCTCATAGTCTATCAACATCATGCATGCATGTTGTTGTGAGTCATTTGCCCAACTCAAACTCCCAAAAGGTGACAAGATTTTCCAAAATATATATGCCTTTAAGGAACCCAGTTTGAGTGGGATTGATCACAGAAGCAAGAACATCTACCAGTCTCTTGGCCAGGATCTTGGCAAGGATTTTATAAGAGATGTTCAAAAGGGTAATGGGTCTCCAATTTCTAATGAGAGATCTATCTCCATCCTTAGGTATCGATTTGATGACACCTAAATTAATCTCCCTTCCTAGGGACCCTCAAGAGAATGCTTCTTTGTACACATTTTGCAGCTCCTCTCCAATCCA
The DNA here is from genome assembly GCA_018584345.1 of Thuja plicata. Lineage (NCBI taxonomy): Eukaryota > Viridiplantae > Streptophyta > Pinopsida > Cupressales > Cupressaceae > Thuja > Thuja plicata. The sequence goes on along the minus strand of MU227231.1, from coordinate 440,863 downwards.
ATGTGTATTGTGCTTATAGAATTCTCCAGGAAGCCCATTTGATCCTAGGGCTTTACCATTCCCCAAGGATCTGATAGCACATTCTATCTCCTCAACTATGATGTCTTTGACTAATAAGTTGCCTTCCTCTAAGCTAATCTTTTTAGGAATGATGGCTTTGATCTACTCCCTAGCTTTAGCCATGTCAAAACCCGATTCTTCTGATGAGAATAGCTTATTTTAGTACTGAAAGAAGGCATTAGAAATACTTTGGTGATCAATAATATTAACACCCTCTGCCCACACATTTTCTATCCTTTCCTTGGCCTCCTTAGACTTCAACAATTGAAAGAAATATCTTGTTCCTTTATCACCATGATTTAGCCAATTAATCCTTGCTCTAACTTTGGCTCCTTGAATTTTATTGTTTTGCAAGTTTCAGGGAGTTCTAGTCTGGGAAAGATCAAGGGTAATAGAGAGACCGGAAGAGTTATTTTGAAGTTGTTCTCCTGTAGCCATTAAATTTTCATGCAGACTAGTCTCATACATTCTGGTATCTTTAGCAAACTTCTTCCCCACAACTTAGAAGAGTCTCTTCCATGCATGTGTGTTTTGTTTCCAGAGTCATCCCGTTGGAGTGAAGGGCGCACTATTGAGTCAACCAGAACTTTGCAAAGAGGCTTGTGCCATCCAAAAAATCTTATGTGGCATCACATTTTCAAATTTCATCAACACAACTATAGGATGCTCCCTTTCCTGCCAATAGAATTCAACATCTAAACAATGAACCCATAACACCACCCTATTGAAATTAATTGGTTGAAAAGGATCCTTACAAATCAATCATACATGGTGTTCATCATTCTATTTTTTGTTTAAGTTCCACTACTCAAATAGGAGTCTTTGAACATTTCGGGGAAGGGAAACCCACTTCCTCCAACATCTTAGAGTCTCAATTATTGGGCCCAACTTTGTCATAGCATCTATGACTTTATTCCCTTTCTTGTATGTGTCTGAGCTCAAACACATCCAACCCCACTAGGAGCTTATGAATATCTATAACTAGACCTTCCAAGAACCAACCAAGAGTGTTGGAGTCTCTGATAGCATCGACAATGAGTTTGGAATCCCCTTACAAGATTAGGAATATGATGCCAATAGATGGGGAAAATTTAATTCCCCAAAGAAGAGTCATTCCTTCTACTTGATTGTTGTGCCTCCTTCAATGTTGTCAGTCTAAGCAACCACCAATGCACCAATATGGGATTGTATGACTCACCCGCCAACAACTTGGCCCGAATTACTCCAAGTTGCCCCATCAAAATTATTATTATCATAATATAAGGTTATGTTATGATATGAGAAGGGTGAAATTATATCATAATTATTATTTTATATATTAACATTTTCTTTCTATTTTTTTTTTAATTAAGGTCATGCTCTCTATCATCTTGATGTTGGATCTTGGAGTGTGATCCAAAACACACTCATGCAATCAAATCTAGAAGCAACATACAAAATAAAAATGTATTTTTATTTTTTTTAATCTTATTTTGTGTGGATATCGAAAATGTATTAGCTTGACTTTGAATTTAATTTATTTGGTGCATTAATTGATTGTGTCTAAACCAACCTTCCAAATATGCTTATTGTTATATTAAAATATGATTAGTTCATTCTATAAGGAATTTATTTTCCAAGATTAGGTCACATTCACAATCTAGTTCTCTCAATTGAAATTGAAAATATATCACTTTTTAGGTCAAGCATTCTACAAATATTATTGTTACATACATCAATTAGGGCTTATGACATGGGATCATTATACTTACCTATAAGCATACACATACAAAAGCTTCGAATTATGTGTAAATGACTTGTATATACTACCATCTTCTTAGATCATTTAATATCATCAACATAATTAATTACCTCTTGCATCCACATCAAATCATATAAAATTTATTTATTATTTGCAGTCTTGATATCAAATCATTTTAGTTTACATAGTCTCTACTACATTAGTATTTATAATTTTGGATGACATTTTTTAATCTTGTTACATTAGTCAAGACTTGACTATTACAAAGGAAGGCAAAGGTCTTCCCTCTATCAAAACGTGGCTTTTAACATTACCTATATTTCAAACAAAAATACTAAAATAAATGAGCACGAATAAAAAATTCATTAAAAAAGGTCTTATTCGCGTGAAAACAAAAAGTCCCAAATCTACGCCATAAATACAACCCAATCTCTAACATTAGAAAATATGTAATTGTTTTTCTATTGCCATATCTTTATGTTCTAAATTTTATGATAACATACATGATCAAAATCAATTAACATATTATAAACTAAATAATACTCTACTTCTCTTCTCTATTGTTTCTTTTGTCAGTTTCATTTATTTAGATACCAGCTCTTATATTAATTAAATTTCATCACATTTTATATAAGAAATATTATTTTTCGTGACAACTTTATTTAGCATTGATTTTAAAATAATAATAAAAGTTATATTGCTGTTTTTTTAGTCTATTTTAATGGTTTGTGTTAAAAAAAAAGTGTGGGGAAAGAATTGGCTTTCACCAGGCATGAAAAATAAATATTGGCATGCCTCATCAAAATTATATTTTGCAATACTCTTCACAAGCTAATGAAAGAAATGCATTTTCATTATTATTTGTTTCAAGATACTTAGTAACCTTCTAAATGTGGCATCCCTGACTATGGTATGGGAAGAAAAGATCTTTCAAAAAATTGAAGTGCATATTTGAAACATGTTCCTTAAATAAATTTAGAGAAGTATGAAAATCGTGTTAGTTATCTTTAATTTGTAGTTTTAGTTATAGAAACTTAACATCTGAAAATATATCAACATTAAAAAAAAATCGTATAGTCATTAAGTCAATTAATAAGACTTTGGAAAAATCAATAACAATTAATTGAATTGAATTAAGAAAATTTAAATCAATTAAGAATTATATTATAGTTATATAAAGGCAAGTATATATGTAATATTTAAATTTGTAATGGAGAATATTTATGCTTTGAATCTATAATGATTTGGGTGTTTTTTATATATTGATTATTGGGTGGGATGGTAATTATATATTGAATTTGATAAATAATTTAATAATAATTTATTGAATATCTATGCATTCAATTAATACGAAATTCAAATTTATTAATGAAGTATGTAAAGCAAATGTATGAATCCAATGGACAACATAATAAATTTACCTCGTATTGACATATTGCTTATATTTATTGTCCTTTGAAAGTTTCTTTGCATGAATGATATGTTGCTCAATTTGCATAAGTACAAATAATATGACCGCACTAAATCTCAAAGATTATGTTTTGAGAATGATGATGGATGATGGTCAAATTTATAGATTATTCTTATATTGTTCAAGGGTGGAGATCAGGCAAAACAGATCTGAACATAAATGTGCAAGAATCATTAGACGATTTGAAGGCTAAAAATAAGAGTTAACTAGTTGTATGTTTTAGTGAAGTGAGCATGAGAGAATGATTGATGACAAAAGCTAGAGAAAGTGTTAGATGAAATGAAAAATGTAAGTGTGTTTGAGAGATTAAACAAATATAATTAAATAAATAACTAATTTAATTTCATGTGTATGAAGATAAAATAAATAAAATAATAATTTTATTATTTATATTTAGAAGAATTAAATTTAGGAAAAGAAATAATTAAAAGAGATTAAAATAATGTATTTAATTATAGAATACTAGGCAGTTAATTAAATTATTTAAAAAAGTTATTTAATTATACTAAAATGAAGAATAAATTAAATAATTAATAATTAATTAGCCATCTCTTCTATAATTTAATTCATATGCAAGATGAAAATTTAACAATTAATCAAAAATAAAAAATATTTAATTAATATTATAAGAAATTAATAATTAATAGAATAATGAAATAATTAAAAATTGTTTCATTAAAGTGAAATTGAGGAAAATCTTGAATTTGATTTTTTTTTTTAAGGTTCAAAACTTCTTTGGCTAAGAGCAAAGGATTGAATTTGAAAGAAGAAATGAAGTTAATTTGATTAAATAATAAAATGATTTAACTAATATAAGTAGAAAAGATGATGATGAAATATGTAGAAAATGATAAGTAGAAGAGATAATGATGAAATGTGAAGAAAATGATAAGTAGAAGAGGTGATGATGAAATGTGTAGCTCATTTCCCACTGTCTTCATTGTCCATCTTTGAGACAATAGGTTTGATAGCGTTGTTTCAAAGAAAAATAAAAAGTAGACAAGAAGAAGATGATAGAAATGGCCCAAACATTCCCTAGCGGACTGAGGGATGGAGGTAGAATCCTCTCCCATTCCCAAAATCTGGAAAAAAATATTGTTGTCCCCGAAATTGCGCTCCGTTGTCCTTGCATCACCTCATCCCAAAAACTGGAAGCAGTACTAGGATTAAGGATTCTTAGGAGATAAACTATGTAATAAACCTGATGTCGTAAGGTTTTATTAGTTATGTATTATGTTGTGATATTGCTATCAGGATTCAACTGTGTAGTTTTTTGAGTCAAACTCATTTACCCATATTTCATGAGTAGTGGTTCACACGAACCCATCTCTCATGAGAATGAATAGAACACTTAGCACTCATTGGATCTAGGTGATGCTCACAGAGGTGAAGCACCCATCCCAGTACTGCTCCAGCTTTGAGCGCGCTTAACTACAAGTTTCCTCCATGGTTAAACCCAGTCTGCTTGCAACCTCATTTTGCAGATGTCTTGAGGAAGAAGATAAAAAACTACACAGTTGAATCCTGATAGCAATATCACAATTTGACTTGCTGTGGAAAATATCTCCTACTTATGTATTATGTTGTTAAGCTGCTATAGTTGTTTTGATTTCTACAGTCACAGACTATGTCTATGCCTGCTGTAGCTGTTTCTGCAGCAGCAATGCATTAATGTTTTCACTCTGCTGCTGCTGTACCTGTTTCTACAGCAAAGATATTTTGATTTTTTTCAGCACTGGTTGTATCGATCTTTGATTCAATAAAAAAATAGATGCACCTTGCTGCTGGGAAATCACAATAATGTTCGTCTTTATCATGTTTATTATTTTAACATTTACTATATAAGGACAAACGGAGAAGTTTCTCCCCAACTTTACCTTTGAAATTATATAGGGTTACAGATGTTAATAAAGCTGAGTATGCCGCTTTCTTGGAAATCGTCTAAAAAATGTCCTCTTATATATTGCAAAACGTAAGGAACTAAAAATATTGTCTATTATGAACAAACTCAATCTTCTTCCTCAAGACATCTGCACTCACAAAAAATTTCTGTAAAACGAATTCCAGCGAACGTTTAATACATATTCACAACCAATTCAACAGAAGACAAACCTAAAACTAATAAGAGTTTGAAACTTTACATGATTTCAGATGTATACCGGAAATTAATGGTGCAGACTATAATGCACATTGCAATAGTTAATTGATTGCGTCTATTCTTTCTTGACCCAAAAAGTCTTTGATGGTAAGGCACCTGTTTGTCGCCTTGAATGCTGATTCTGTTTGTGGGAATTTTGCTGATTATCAGATCTTCTAAAGTTATTTTTTCCCCGCTTCCCAAAATTCAGTCTCCTGGAATTACCATTTGAGTGTTCAACGGCCATGATATTACCTGCCTCTTCTGTCTCAATATGAGACGTGGGACTTGTACTTGAGCTCGGTAGGTCAGAACTAGCAGTTGCTGTTTCAACTGAACCGCACCCCATCATATTTTTATCTTGAACAGGGGCAGTTTCTTCATTATCACTATCAATCAATTCAACTGATGCCAGAGCAGAACCAGGTAGAAACATGCCAGGTAAAATGACAAGCTTTTTAGGCTCAATAATCCCTCCACACTGTTTCTGTACCTTGAACATTTGTGCAAATTGTTCTCTCCTCTTATTCTCCGCTTCTGTTGAAAGAATATTGTCAATTATGCTTCCTTCAGCATTCTGAAAACAAACAAAAACATTTCAACTAGTACGTAAGAAGCTTTAGTTCTGATCTGCAATGCAACACATTTCTCAACCACAAAAAACTATCACTCTTCAACTAGAAGGATTACTGCTTGTACAAACCCATGACAGCAGAAGTCATTATCAAAATCAACTTTGAATCGGTCCATTCAAATGTAACAGCAAGATATGTTGCCTTTGCCATAACCATACATCACGTCACTTCGCAGTAAATATTTCAAGTAGAAGTCAAATGCTACACAAACTGGGAAAATTAATAAATAATATCATTTTTAAGGCTTTAGAAATTATGGTCGTAGTTCTGTATATATCTACACTTATTCAACAAGTAGAAATTATGATCGTAGTTCTGTATATATCTACACTTATTCAACAAGTAGAAATTATGGTCGTAGTTCTGTATAATCTACACCTATTCAACAAGTAAACTTAATTTGTGTCCCAGGGTTGAAAGATGAGGTTACATTGCATTAAATTAAGAGTATGTTGTCAGTTTGGATTTGGCAGGTCATTGTTTATTGTATCAAAAGTACAGCTCCACTATCCTTGTGACGAATCTCTATCTAGGCAAGGAGAAGAATATTAATCAAGACAGACATGCAAGACTCGTCATTAGAGAGTGGACATTTGAGCATCAATTACCAGTAGAGCTGAGAGATTAATAGTACAAATACACGGTTCTATCAACAAAGAAAACAAAAATTAAAGCTTTCTCAACCAGAGTAGCATAATGCCCACTCAAATTATAGAAAAATGGATAGCTACCTCCTGAAGATCTAAACCAGATGTCAAAATCTGCTGCACGTGATCAACATCTTTAGCATGAATCACCATTCGGCAAACTGGACAGTTTACTGACTGACACTCTTCAAATTTGTTAGCCTCTGAACTGCAAACAAATTTGTAACTCTTCAACTACATATCATACACAAATAAAAAATCATTGAAATGGTCTAAAGGGAATAATGTACATGCATCTTTTTTTTTTAAGAGAATTTATTTAATCTTTCTTGAGTAGATCTTGATGTGTAAACCGCTAAAAATATCCAATTCAATGATCGTTTATTGTAATAATAAAAAATTACATTGATCAAGAAGAATAAGAAAGGGCAGAAAGTAGTTATTGCTCACAATATTAGCAAGAAAGCAGAATAGCTGTGAAAGAACTATGCAAATTTCCACCATATAAATGCACAAAATACAAGAAAAGTTAAGATATGTGCAACATGTAATGTCCTTTTCTTATTTTTCCCTAAATATAATAAAATCTGGCCCACAGTAAAACTTGCACGGTTAATTGTCAATAAGAAATTTCTGATTTTCATCAATAACTTAGTGGTTTCTGTTAAATTTGATTTTTGTTGGTTGGAAAATTCAGAAATCAGTTTAGATTTATGTCAAATATTTGCCCTTACTGAATTACTTGAAATCTGTGGCAATTTAACACATTGAAATGCCTTCGGAAAATAACGTCCAATCTGCTTGAGTCGGGTTTCCATCCACCAACTCTGCAATGAAAACAAAAGGGCTTTCATCCTTTAATTTTCAAGCCTAGAAGGGTTTTGTCATCAAGCTGTTACAACACGATCTCTGCTCCACCATAGATAAAATCAAAGATATAAAAATGTCTTCAATGATGCCTATCATTCTCCTTGGTTGACTTCTTTATAACCTTCTCTTCAAGAGGACTCCACCCTTCAATTGTCTCTTAGCAACAAATTAATTTATAATAAGCTTTGTCTCTCCTAAAAAATAAGTTTTACCCATTTTGTGGTTTAAACTATTTTTCACAAAACATCTTAATGAATGGTGATGGTCTTAGGACAGCAATCTGTAGGAAATAAGAAACCCAACACCTCTGCAGGGAAAAGGCCACCTCCTTAACATAAGCAGAGAGGAAGCATTACAATCTTCCCTACCAAAAGTTGCTTGTCCTCAAGCAGTTGTAAATTAAGATGTTGAAGCACTTCCTCACTTTCCCATGTAGCATCTTCTTTAAAAAGATTTTTTCATTGAACCAGATATCCCCCATCATTTTATTTCTTGGTTTCCTTTCTCTGAAATTATAATGGCCATGAGAATCAATATCAACTTCCCTTCATCATCCAATGGAGGCAGCTCTAACAAAGAACACTTTGACTTCCTAAAGCTCTTTTCGAACAAGAGACATCAAATACGTTGTGAATCTTACTATTTTTTGGTAATTCCAATTCGTGTGCAACCTCTCCAACTCATGTTTGATTCTGTAAGGGCCATAGATTCTTGATTTCAAATTCTCTACTTTACTCCCTTTAAGCGAAGATTTCCTGAGGTTGTAGCTTCCAGAAAATCATATCCCCTACTTTGAAAGTTCTCTGTAATGTCCCCTTTCTACAACTGCTCTAGCTTGACCTAGAAAGCATGAATTTAGCACAAATTAGGGTTTGGATTTGGCTAGCAATGAACTTGTATATGACCCGGCAAAGTATCACTATCACATAATCAGGATTTAGACAAATTCGCTATCTAATCTTATTAAATTTTATCATAAATATTAATGATCAAATATATTATATTGTTACTTATTTTCTTCTGATATTTCAGATTTCATGAATCTCTTTTCCCTATCTTGCTAACCCTGACGAAGGATGATATAATTACTGTGACCAGGGCGCAGAAACAGTCTACAAGCGGGCTCCCTCAAGGTTATTACCCATGTTGAGACCCTCCCGTCATGTGACCGAATTACTCCGCCTCTCCCTTCACAAACTCCCTATCCTACAAAAACATTAGAAGAAGGTGGAGAACCAGATTCATGGTGTAAACTAAGAACTACAAATTACTGATTTTCTACTAATGTAAATGTATGTTTGATTGTGTTGTATCAATTCACTGTTAAATAAGTGCAGATCAGAATCTCTGATTTGTTATAACTTATAAATATAACTTAATGTTTATATCTGTTTAGTGTTCTACCATATCTATATATTTGTGAAACAAACTAACGATGAAAAGAAGCAACATACAGATTAATAACATCCACCTAATGGTTATTCTTTTTTCTATTGATTGCCAGCTGATCTAGACAGGTACAGCAATCAGGCATTTTCAGTTTGAACTTGCTAGTTGCATTCTAGTTATTATTGTAGATAGTACTTGTGCTGTTCGATGCCTCCAGGAGTGGAAGTCATTTGCTTCTTATACCCAGCTGATAGAAACGGTGTTTATGGAAAAGACGTGTCCCTGTCTCTCCAATGCCACCCCTCCACTTCATTCACATCCTTCAATATGGTCGATATTTAATTAGTCAATGCTGTTAAGTCAATGTTTCATAACAAATTTTTGGTTCATTTAATCGAACGTCTTGGTATGATTGAATTATAATTTGTATTGTAATCTTTACTGATATATATGATATAAGATGTTTAATGTGTAAACTTCTTTTGTCATATGTGTTGCTATATGACTTTATGGGCTCTACCCCATGTATTCATATCTAAAATGTGACAATCTTTTGGAGATAAATACTTGTATTTAAATATTATAAGATGACGATCTTGTAATATTGATATCATGCTGACTTGATATCATTCATGGATGTGCCATGATCAGTGATGGTAAACATTATGAGACGTAATGTTAGTGCACATACCATAGCTAGGATGTATAAGGAGAATGTAATTTTCTCAAGCATACCATCCTTTAGTTATCACGAGTTATGTGATACTACTCATCACGTGTTATGTGATGTTTTGTCTTCACGAGATATGTGACTTTTATCACGAGTTATGTGATACTACTCATCACGTGTTATGGGATGTTTTGTCTTCACGAGATATGTGAGACTTTTATCACGAGTTATGTGATACTTATCATCATGTGTTATGTGATGTTTTGTCTTCACGAGATATGTGAGATTCTTATCACGAGTTATGTGATACTTATCATCACGTGTTATGTGATGTTTTCTCTTCACGAGATATGTGAGACTTTTATCACGAGTTATGTGATACCTATCATCACGTGTTATGTGTTGACCTATCTTTA
>MU227231.1:417573-430743 GCA_018584345.1 Thuja plicata | reverse complement strand
GACCCTACTATAATAGACAAATTGTGAAATATATAAATAGATATTATTGATTATAATATATTTATTATTAATATCTATTATTTATATTCTTTATCTAATATAGTAATTATTGTTATAATATAATAATAATAATGATAATTATCATTATTATAATATAACTAGGTTAATATAAATGGTATTCATCATATGTATTAATATCGATCAAGTAAATCATATTATATGATTGACATGTAATAACTATCGACGGGTTACCATAGTCGATGATGATATATATATTATACCGATCACATTGTGATCGGCATAATATACATATTGTCGACAGGGCATATGATATAAACCGTGGCCAACACATAATATAGTCGACGGTTTAATAAACCATGCTTGTTATCGTATGTAATATGAGTTAAATTATAAGTCACGCCTATGATAGGCGTGAGTCCTTAGGGAGTCACATCTATCATAGACGTGACCTCTCATTCATTTGCATATGTATACGGTGGATAGTTTGCTTCTATACCACACCGAAATTGATAAGTGTTGGTTATAGACAGCAGCATTATTCAGCGATATATATATATATAGTTCTTCATCAAGCAAGTTCGACATACAAGGTTATTGTATTTACATACATTATGAATTCTTCTTCTACAGTTACATTGATATTAATAGAAGTGACAATTATATATATCTGCAGTATTGATTATATATATAAATAGTTTAAATTGAAATTAGAATAATACACTTGAGTTGAATTAACAAATGGTCTTGCAAATCTTCCCACACCAAAGGCTTTTTGCTCCATGTTTCCCAAAATTCCTTGAATGCCATGTTCTGATTTTTCATTGTGTATAAATTGTGTCATCATCGGAATCAACTAACACACTAGAAGATGCATTGTGATCACCCAAAGATTCCATACCATCATTATCCATATCAATTTCATGCTTAACATCAAGAGAAGTCATTTTTATCTCTCTTATAGAATCCTCTTGTAAATCTTCTCGCAAAGATGATGAAGCCTCATGTGAGTCACTCCCCAATGCTTTCCTTTTGTCCTCATGAACTAAATTTGCATGTTTATCAAATTCTTCATGTAGATTTTTGTGTACCTCCTTTGAATTTTCTTTCCTCTTATGTTGTTCTTTTGAACTTGCAGATGATTTTTCTTCTCTTTTTGGTATAAAAGTAGGTCGAAGTGGTCTATCTGAAACTGTTGCAGCAGCTCTACCGGTTTTACTATGCCTTCTACTACTCTCACTTCTTGACCTTCTTGATCAAGAATGGTCCAATCCCATCCGACCCAGGGCTGTAATCATACGGTCATGTAAATGCTATAACATTTGCTGCTGTTGTTGGGCAAAAGTAGTCAAGAAATCATAAAGCTTATTGTTCATGTCCCTAGGCGGACTTTCTGCTCTCCTCTCACCCATTTCTTCAACAACGGGATAGTCCTCAACTTCTTCTTCTTGTCCTCATCTGCTTCTGGTGTAATATCTGTGTGATCCTACCACTCTAGGGTGCATAGAATCAATTCAAACTAACTTGCAATAACCCACTTTCACAAACTGATCAAAAGTACCATGCAACCCTCTGGGTATCTGCTAAACTGACATGCAACACAAATCCACTAACTAGGAGTGCTTGGAAATAACATGCAATGGTAATCCCCTTCATAAACTGTTTCTAAACTGATATGCGACAGAAAAAGATAACATGAAACTAGTAAATCTGACATGCAACTAAAAACATCTGACATGCAACCTCACAAGCTAGCAAGATTTGTGGCTCTGATACCACTGGAATATCCCGAACTAGAATATTGCCTCAAATCTGATTTGGGTTCTCGATTCTTGACATTTTTTGCTTCATTTCATTGCAAAATAACATTACGCAAACATGCAAACTAAGCATGCAAAGGAAATGATATAGATTTCCCAAAAAATAAGCAATTTCAAAGACAAATCTATTGAAAATGGTTTTGATATAAAACATGCATGGCTGTTACATCAAATATATTGTCGTTACAATACTAGAACATGCATAAAATTTACATGCAACATACCCACATGATTCCACTCCAATATCATCAAAGCCCTTATGAGATATGATTATTTGTAGCATACATAAGAAGATTGAATGACATGCAATAAGAGTGACCAATGCAAAAGTGGAGTTGTTTCTATAGAGGTGCGCCAATACTAACATGCAAGGGAGAGTCAATATCAACGAGGAACGATCACTGCCCAAAATGGAGAAATTGTTACCACACAATCGCCCACAAATAGGGCCAAACATCAATGAGAAACTGCCCTCATAATGATGCCATGAATATCTCCAAGTCACAGCCAAGGATGGGATAGTCGCCCACAAAACTAAACAATGTAATGCACCTGTGAATCCTAAAGTGAATCTACCAAGGGGGCTGATTTGGGTTTCTGTCCTATGGTTTTACAAGACCTTCAAGCAAAGCTTCAAGCTCACAGAGATAAGACTCAAAATAATAATAACAATCTCCAAAATGCCTTCACAATTCCCTTTTTCCTCCTTTTATAATAGCCTTTTCCCTGTTTTGAGAGAAATACTTTATTTAATTTCTTTTATTTCATTTTCCCTCCAAAAAGCAACTTTATGTTATAATTTAAAGTTGAAATTATAATGAAGTCACTTTATTGATTTAAACTCTCTTTTATTCATGACGTTGGCCTAGGTAGATGATAAGTTATCACTTAAAGTGGCCCCAATAAATAATTAATTGTAATTGAATTTCACTTTAGCTTTTTTGCTTCTTATATTTAATTTTCACCATATTAAATTTTCCTTGGCTGCATATTGGGGAAATTACAGGCTAGAGAAAACAACAGGACACAAAAACAGAACCAAAGAACAATACAACACTAACCAGAAACAAGAAGAGCACTCGATCACTAGTATATCAAGCGGCCAGCTATGTCCTTTAGACCAAAAGTTGCTTCAACTTCTTCCAAGAGCCTATGCAAATCAGAATGGGGAGAATGCAAATCCTCAACCTTGTCTTCGAGTTTTCTTCCTTTCTGCCTTTGATATCCTTATCTTCCATAAGGATCTTTATAATGTTGGTGGTGAATTTCAAGCTTTCTTTATTTAATTTGATAGTCCTATTGACAAACATTTCCAATTGTTCAAACTTCCTTTTCACCCAACATTATTTTTTGGATAAGGTCCATTTTCATTCTATTAATGTGGCAGATAGAACAGGAATTGCCATACCGTTAATTTCCTAAGTTACCAAATTCGCTACCAGACCCCTCCAAGTCGGGTTCGATTCTGCACAAATTCAGGTCCCTATCAAATTCATTATTAATTCTGCCACAATCACCAAAATTCACTGCAAATTCTAACAGAAGGATCCGGGAGGAATTTGGAAGAATTTGCAACGAATTTGATTTCCAGCAGACAAACCCGGGCCAAATTTGGTCCAAAAACAAAAACAAAAAAAATTTAAAAAGTTTTTTTTTGCCTAATTTGGTCTATTCAACCCTCCAACCCTAAAAGTGACCGCTAAAAAGGCCAAAAAGGTTGTTTTTATATGTCATTTGTGCATTTGTGAATGAAAAAGAAAACTTCTTGCCTCCATTGCTAAACTTTCTTGTTTGGTTGTCATTGCTCAAGGAGTGTTGATAGGTGATTGTTGCATGCTCTAAGCTTGTTTGTGAGCTATTTTGCTATGTTGCTTTAATATTAGCATAGTGGTGTATTAACTTATTTTCTGTTGCATATACATACATATATATATATATAGAGAGAGAGAGAGAGAGAGAATAACATATACTTTTGTATGGACGAACCCAAAACAAATCCGAACCCAACACACAAAAAATTTGAATGAATTTCGAACCCGAATCCAAACCGGCAACTTAGTTAATTTCCATGGGCTTGTTTCACTTTCCTTTAATCTGCTGTTATTTCTCCTTGTTGTTTATATCGATCCTCTGTTTTTCATTTCTTTTTTTATGAATTGAAATTCCCTTAGCTTTTTTCTTGTTTTCCTATTTTTTGACAATATTCCTTTCCTCACCAAGCTGGCTGGAAGTATTTATCAGGGGAATCATTGGGTTTTTTAGGACACTTGTTTGGCAGCGGTGGCAGACTTAACAGAAAAAGCAGGTTTTTCATATTTTTCATTAAAGTTGTTCTGTTAGGGGCTCAGTGTTGGGGTTGGAAGACACGGACAACACAGACTGGGAAACTATGAAGTTGCCATCTTCAGGAATCAGAGATTAAGGGGCTCACATTAGAAGCAGTGTCTCCTTATGCACTCTCCTCTTTGCTAGAGACAACAACATTTATCTTCTTATTCGAAGGGGATCCTTTTATATGGACTTTTGAGAGGAGAGCCTAGTGGACCTTCTCTTATCCCTAGAAAACAGGATTTCATCAACTTCATCTTTCAGGTTGGAAATGGTAGTAATAATTTTTTTCTCTTGGGTTAGCTTTATACCAATCCAGGCAACTTTAGGACCTTTAGTCCCAACATTTTGTGATTTATTTTTCTTCCCTCCTTTGGGATGGTCAGCATGAAGAATAGGTAAATTAAAGAAAATTTGTTGCTGCAGGTTGCTACCCAAGGAATTCAATAGCCAACGTTGATAAAGGCAATAGATCAATCCTTGATGTAAGGGAACTAAAGCTCTACTAGAAAGGACTTCTTTCATTGAATTCTCCAAAGTGGAGAGGAGATAATAGAGGAAACTAATCCTTTTATTGTGATGTAGAGGATTAAGGAGTAGAAAATGGTGTGTATGCATGCACGTAAACCTACCTTCTACAGTAACTGTAATATACTTGATCAGAAAGAAATATATCTCTCCCTGCAGAGCCGGAAAGTCTTCACATTTGAAGCCATTTCGATATATCACCAATTGTTCATTTATACACTTATTGTCCCAACTGCTCTTTAAGTGCTTGAATTTTTCGCCTTTCATAGACAAACCAGTAGCATTACCTCTAAGCTCCTCTATAACTTCAAATTGAATTCCGCTAGCTCACCTTTCTGTTGTCCAAGATTGTGCAAATTTAACAAAGGGCAGAATCAAAGCCTCTCATGGCTTCCAAGTAAACTTCCATACTACCCTTTTTAAAAATTCCTCAAACTAGTTCATTATTCTAGACTTCTATGCAAGAATTGGTCTCTGTACTAACTTCTAAGTCTATCATTGTCCGTAGTAACCAGAGAGGAGACAACCTAGGTGAATAGAAACCTATAATACATAAAGGGTAGAAAATAGAAGTGAATGGCAATGAAAACCAAACGAAGGCAACACATGATTTTCCTCTGCACTTTTTTTGATCTCTGCTGTCATAATCTCTCCAACTCGATCATAATTGCTTCATTAACTGTGATTCATCAATACATGATTATTGTTGCAAACCTTCATGTACTCATTATAAATCATGCATGTGAATGACTCTCCCCTTCTTCAATTTTTGCACTCAAACATCCATGAAAGGACTATCACTTTTGACATCATGATTTTCTTCAAATTTCCCAAATGTCCTACTGAACAGTTGGGTATAGCTTTTGCGATTAAAGTTGATGGGCATTATTTATTTCTTGTAAACATTGCTCTTTTATCTTGTGAGGTATATAGTTGATATTACACCCACATTGCCAACCCCCATACGTTGCTCGGTATTAGGTAAGGCATCTGCTACCCTGTTTCCCTCTCAGTAGATATGACTAGCTTTGAAACTATAAAGGTTGGTTAGAATTAGATTTAAATCTTTAACCTGACTTTCCATGTTCCGTCCTTGATCAAAAGTTCCATTTGTAAGGTCTATAATTAATTTTGAATTCCATTACACGTGAATTTTCCCTCTCCTTAAGGAAGGTGCAATCTGAAGACACCTTTATAAGCAGCAGCCGCCTCTGGCCTCATTACTGGATACATGTCCCAGATAACCAGCATAGGCAGCAATGAGAGCACCATTATTGTCTCTTGGAATACCACATGCACTAGACTCTCCAGGATTCCCTTTTGAAGCACCATCAAAATTAAGTTAGCTAAGTCAATTGTTAATTTGTTGCCAAGGTAAAATGATGTAAATGACTTTGTTGTAAAAATGGAGATTGACGATGTTAAAAACAGGCCCACAGGAGATAAGGGCATAAATAATTATATGCATATATTCTGTGTAAATAAATTTATCTCTCAAGTTGGCACACATAGGTGGCAAAACTGGTTAGTTAAAAAAAACCAACATTGTAACTCCCACATTAGAATAATATCTTTATTATTTACTATTTAATGGTCAATATTGTAACTTAGTGTAAATATTAGATTGTTTCTATTTTACGAATGTCTAGTTATAGAAACATTTGTTTTGTAATTGATTAGATAATTGCTTTGATCATTTAATAATTCATTCAATTATTTTACCAAAATGTGGTATCAGAGCGGGAAAGACAAAATTAGTTTTTTCTAAAAATTTTGAATGAAATTTTTCAGTTTGTTTTTGGAAAAGCGAATTTTTAGACAAGGGTTTCTTCTTGAGTTTTTTGCAGAACTTCTTGCCTGCGAGTCATGGATAATTTTTAGAGCTTCTTGGGCTGCAATTTTCTTCCATCTACTCACATCGACGGCCATTTTCTCTGAAAAACGCGCTCTATTAAAACATGTTCTGTGTCCTTCCTGTTCTTGGTCGGGCTTTTTAGTTGTTTTTGTTCTCACGCAGCGCCTGTTTTCTCTGTTGAAGGATCTGCTACCTTATTCATGACCTGAAGGATCTACGGCTCTTATTCGCAACCTGTTTTTTCCTCTGGGCTCACGCGATCTACAGTCGCGTGTCATTTCCAAGCCAGTGTTTGCATTTTTTGAAGGCTTTCTATGCAGCTTGTGCTTTATATTTTCAACCCTCACAGCCTGCATTCAATCTTTTCCTGCTCACGCGACCACTTCTATGGTCGATGTGCAAGACGTGACGGGAAATCCTTGATCTTTTAGCTCACGATTTGAAGATTTTCAGGACGTTTTGCTTCTCCATCTGTCTGCACGCCATTTTCAGATTTCTCAAACCCGACCTAGGGTTTCAGCGACAGGCATGTGTGCATTAAGATCATTTTTTTCTATTCAGATTCAACTCTGCTCTAGGGCACGACTTTTATTTTTCAGCCGGCTAGGGTTTTTGAAAAATCCTCTGATTTTTTGGTCAGAATAAATTTTAACTTCCAGATTCTGTGGTGTTTTTTGCGAATACTTCTGGGTCTTCTTTAGATTTTTCTAGGTCTGAAAAATCCGTATATTGGGATTCTGCCAGGCATACTTCATACTTCTTGTAGTCTGTACCTGCATCTGCCTTTGTTTGTGCATTGGGATTTGTGCCTTGGATTCTGTAATCAGTTTTTAGATAGGTAAAATTTGTATGCAAGAAGGGGGGATGATTGGAGAAAATTCAAAATATAGAGGAAATTTAAAATAATCTTGTGCTCTCATCCAGTGAAATACTTTTATGTCTAAGAACTGTAAGGATTTCAGCAGATGTAACTTTGTAACAAGTTTTTAAATTTTAAACAATAACTTGCGCACATTGCTGGCAATGAATAATTTCAAATAATCTTTCAGGTTTTACTTTTTTTCCTTCAGCTCTCACATCACTAGTATTGGAAGATACTGTATTGTGTAATTACAATGGAACATCATTGACAAGGAACTTCTCTTCCTACTTAACCTTCTTTCTCTTTTTTTTTTTAATTTCCTTTTCAGGACTCTGGTTTGTGAAGTCTTAGGAATATGAACTGGGTACAACTGAAAACAAAAGTCAATTCTATTTACTTCATTATATGGATTGTGGAAATCTGCTATCAGTAATATAAAATAAAAAAATAAAAAAGTTAAATACATAAAATTTGAAAAATAAATTCAACCAGATGTATATAGTCAGATGTATATTAGTCAATTTTCTAGGTAAAATATATGAATCCAAGTTTCCTATTTTAGTTGGTCAATTTACTTCAAAAACTATATTGAGGGTTTAAATAGTAAAATGGATTGTATGGGTAAATATTTCTTTTATTTCCAATTATAAACCAAGTGCTTAAGTAACCCTAGTAAAAGAGGTGTGTATGTGTGTGTATTGTTTTTGGGTTTAATTTAATCATAACAATGTTTTCTGTATTGCAACCTGGAAAAACCTATATAATTTGAAAATGATTGAAGTCCTATAGTTAAACATCCATATATTTGTACATACAATTATCTTTGTTCTCTAATCTAATAGAATGGAAACCAGCAATCATAAGTGTGGCCCCGTAACACTCCATGGTAAAGCTTGATAGTACATCATTCCTTGAGGGAATATTTGAGCCTTAGAGGGTTTGTTTTGGTAAATAATTGAATGAATTAAATGGAATGATCAAACAATCGTTTAAAGGATTACAAAATAGATGTTTCTATAACGAAACATATGTAAAATAGAAACAATCTAATATTTACACTAAGTTACAATGTTGACCATTAAATAATAAATAATAAAGATATTATTCAAATAATCTTTCAGGTTTTTTTCCTTCAGCTCTCACATCACTAGTATTGGAAGATAGTGTATTGTGTAATTACAATGGAACATCATTGACAAGGAACTTCTCTTCCTACTTAACCTTCTTTCTCTTTCTTTTAATTTCCTTTTCAGGACTCTGGTTTGCAAAGTCTTAGGACTATGAACTGGGTACAACTGAAAACAAAAGTCAATTCTATTTACTTCATTATATGGATTGTGAAAATCTGCTATCAGTAATATAAAATAAAAAAATAAAAAAGTTAAATACATAAAATTTGAAAAATAAATTCAACCAGATGTATATAATCAGAATCTACATATCTGATTTAATCTAAAAGTAAATTTAATCAAGGTTAGACTGCAAACTCTTATAATTTATGCACTCACTTTTAAACTTATATGTATATTAGTCAATTTTCTAGGTAAAATATATGAATCCAAGTTTCCTATTTTAGTTTGTCAATTTACTTCAAAAACTATATTGAGGGTTTAAATAGTAAAATGGATTGTACGTGTAAATATTTCTTTTATTTCCAATTATAAAC
Organism: Thuja plicata; assembly: GCA_018584345.1. Taxonomy (NCBI): domain Eukaryota; kingdom Viridiplantae; phylum Streptophyta; class Pinopsida; order Cupressales; family Cupressaceae; genus Thuja; species Thuja plicata. The sequence continues at coordinate 421,666 of MU227231.1, read as the reverse complement.
CAAGTGCTTAAGTAACCCTAGTAAAAGAGGTGTGTATGTGTGTGTATTGTTTTTGGGTTTAATTTAATCATAACAATGTTTCTTGTATTGCAACCAGGAAAAACCTATATAATTTGAAAATGATTGAAGTCCTATAGTTAAACATCCATTTATTTGTACATGCAATTATCTTTGTTCTCTAATCTAATAGAATGGAAAACCAGCAATCATAAGTGTGGGCCCGTAACACTCCATGGTAAAGCTTGATAGTACATCATTCCTTGAGGGAATATTTGAGCCTTAGAGGGTTTGTTTTGGTAAATAATTGAATGAATTAAATGGAATGATCAAACAATCGTTTAAAGGATTACAAAATAGATGTTTCTATAACGAAACATATGTAAATAGAAACAATCTAATATTTACACCAAGTTACAATGTTGACCATTATCTATCAACTACACCAAGTTGCCCCCTAAATTTTACAAACTTGTTCGGGCTCAGAGACTTGGTGAGAATCTTTGTTGTCTGATCCGTAGTCAGAACATACAACAACTGAACTGATCCGTCTTCAACCAACTTCCGAACAAAGTGACAATGAAGGTCAACATGCTTGGTTCTTTCATGGAAGACCAAATTCTTGGCCAGTTTAAGCACCCCTTGATTGTCTCAGTAAAGGGGAGTAGGCTCTGCTTGAGACTTTTGCATGTCTGAAAGCATCCTTCAAAGCCAAATTGCCTCACAAGCTACCTTAATTGTTCCTCGATACTTGGCTCCTATTGACAAAAGAGCCACAATGGAACCTGCACAATCCAAACACACATGTGACTGCACCAGATTCCAAACTGAAAACATACCCAGATGTTGATTTTATCTCATCAATGGAACCTGCACAATCCGAGTCTATAAAACCAATAAGTCTAGGATCATGACTTATGTTGTACAAAAGACCAAAGTCAGAAGTGCCCTTCGCATAACGTAGAACAAGCTTCGCTACTACCCAATGATCAGCCTTGGGGGTTGTCATGAAGCGTGAAATGTAGCTCACTACAAAACTGAGATCAGGCCTAGTAGCAGTAAGGTACATAAGATTGCCCACCAATTGCCTGAATGTTGATTCATTCACCACAGGTGAATCTGATTAGGTTTTCAGCTTCAACACTTTCTCCATAGGTGTGGATGCAAGTTCGCAATCTTGCATCCAGTTTTTGTCCAACATACTGTGGGCATACTTAGACTAAGATAAGAAGATACTACCTTCAGTCTGTCAAACTTCAACACCTAAACAATAGTGCAGAAGTCCCAAGTCTATCATGTCAAAGGATTGACACAAACTCTGTTTGATCAGATCGATCAAAAGTGTTGAACTACCAGTGATAATCATGTCGTCAACATATACAACAACAAGAAGAATATCACCACTAGTGTTTTTGACATACAGATTTGAATCAGATGGACTCCTTTGTAAGCCATTATCTATAAGATATTTGTAAATTTTGATGTACCAAGCCCGAGGAGCTTGTTTTCAAGCCATAGAGTGCTTTCACCAGTCTGCACACTTGATGTTCTTTTCCAACAGCCTTGAAACTAGGAGGCTGCGTCATGTAGACTTCTTCCTGCAACTCATTGTTGAGGAAGGCACTCTTAACATCCATCTACTTTCCAACCAAACTAAGCTGTTAAGGCAAGGACGAGCTGTACGGTACTCATTTTGGTTGTAGGAGCAAAGTTTTCATAGTCAATGCCTTCTTTCTGTGAGAACCCCTAGCAACAAGACGAGCTTTGTACTTGTCAAGGGTTCTGTCAGCTTCGTACTTGAATTATGCACCCATTTGCAGCTAATGGGCTTTCTTTCCTAGAGGAAGATTAGAAAGAACCCAAGTGTTATTCTTTAGAAGACTGTGATGTTCAGCTTCCATAGCCTTCTCCCACTTAGGAATCCCTTTAGCCTCAGTATATGTTTGAGGCTCAAAAATACTATGAATGTTGGCCATGAGAGCAAAGTTGATTGTATTTTGTTGCTTGCTCTTGTTTCTGGAAGATCACTAATGGTCTTAGCCCACCATTTAGGCCAAAGAGTAGAACCAACATCAAAGGGCAGGAAGAATTACTGGAACAAGTTCAACAGGAGGAACATCATATGGAGGAAATTGAGGTAGTGCATCATCAAATTCACAGTTTGCATTATCCCTCCCATCAGGTGAACCAAATGGAAGTCAGACACCCAAATCAATAGCCTTCAAAGGCAAATCCTCAGAATTCTGCACAAACGATGAAAGTTTAAAAGGTCCTCGTACTTCATCAAAGACAACATCACGACTGAAGATAAGACGATCAGTGTCTACATCACTCAGTCGGTAAGCCTTATGGTTGTCATTGTACCCTTTGAACACAAGTTTCTGACTCTTGAAATCCAACTTGGAGCACTAGGCATTTGGAAGCCAAACATATGCTAAAGAGCCAAAGACTTTCAAAAGACTGATCCTAGGTTTGTGATCAGTCCAGGCTTCCTTAGGAGTCTTTCCCTTAACAACCTATGTGTGAGGCCGATTAAGGAGATATACTGCAGTGAATATTGCTTTTGCCCAAAATTTCTTAGGAACACTCCTATGTTCCATAATGGACCTAGCCATTTCAGTTGTAGTGTGGTTTCGACGTTCAACAACGTTGTTTTGCTGAAGAGTGTAAGGTGTGGTTAACTGGCGTTTGATGACATGTGTATTACAGAAGTTGGAGAAAGCATGAGAACAAAACTCCCCCCCATTATCTGACCTAAGAGTGACTATGGACAACCTAACTCTTTTCCTACTACGGCCTTAAGCTTCTGAAATACAAGAAACACATCTAATTTTTGTCTAAGAAAGTACACCCACATTTTACGATTGAAATCATAAACAAAAAGCAAGAAATACCTAGCACTAGTAACAGAAGATGTATTCATTAGACCACATACATCAATGTGAACCAACTGCAATACCTTTGAGGCTCGTCATGAGTCATCATCCTTGAATGGTGTCCTGTGGTGCTTCCCAGCCTGAAAAGCCCGACAAACTTGGTGATTCTGAGTCTAAATCTTAGGTAAGCTAAGAATTAGATCCTCTCGAACAAGCTGAGCAAGATAGTGAATGTTCAGATGATTTAGCTGCAAAGGCATGCTCAAGAGAATCACCCATATCAACAAGTTTGTACAGACCATGATCCTCGATGCCAACAACCACAGTAGTGCAAGTCGCACGATCAACAATCGAACACTTTTGTGAATTGAAAACCACATCAAGCTGAGGAGAATGCCACATAATCTAGCTCACGGAGATAGGATTGAGTTCCATACTAGGAACGTAGTTTACATTGATAAATATGAGATTCCTCCCACCAGACTATATCTGCATGTTGTCCTTGCCAACAACAGTATACTCTTCTCCTCCTCCAAAAATAACTAAATTGTTGAAAGGTGAGAAGTTTGTGAACCAATCATTTCGATGAGTGAAGTGTCGAAAAGCACCAGAGTCTATGTACCAACCAGAAGATTTCACATGATCTGCAGGATATTTTGCCATGAAAGCATAAAATGTAGATTCTTTCTGTTCTGAGCCTTCTACGACATTGACCTTAGGCTAAGACCCTCCCTGCTTCCGCTATTTGAAAGCAATAAGATCCCGACAATCCTTTATCAAGTGACCAAACTTGTGGTAGTAGTTACACTGAACTTTCTTCTTCTTCGAGCTATCCTAAGGCTAATTGGAGCCTTTCTACTGAGCTGATTGAGATTTGCCATTATCCTTGTGAAAGGATTTGGCTACGAAGGCCTATTTAAAGGAGGACGAAGTTGCACTGCTACCAAACTATTGTTTCCAAAGGTCCTACTACAGAAGTTTGGTGCACAAGTCTGAAAACTTTAAGTCAACATTTGTTGCAATTATGTTGAGCGTTTCGATGAAGTGCTCATAGGATTTAGATAGACTCTTCAAGGTTATTACCTGTGTTACCGGATTCGTGCATATGACCCCTAATCCGGGTCCGGATCCGGATTCTCCACCCGGTCCGTGCTGGATCCGGGCAGTGTCCGGATTTGGACCTGTGGGTCCGGATGGATCCACGGCCCGCGGATCCAGCC
>MU227231.1:388484-402928 GCA_018584345.1 Thuja plicata | reverse complement strand
TTGATTAATAATAATATATTATATATGTTATATTATTATTAATCATATGAAATTTAATATTCAATATTAAATTATTATATTATTCTTAATTAAAAATTGATTGATGAAACATTATAAGATTGATTAAATTATGATTAATAGGAAGAGGCATGTCCTTTCTTATAAATAATAATGAATAGACATGTCCCATGAAGGGACATATCTCTCCTAGCCTCATTCCTAATATAAATGAAAGAGAGATTGTTGCATTTGGAAAACACAAACAAAATAGAGTGTTATTACATTTGCAGCTATCCTAAAACTTAACAGGGTTGAGGGCCCTCACAAAATCTAGGGTAAACCCTCAAGACAATGCCTAAATTAAAGCCTATGAAATCACACATTATTAAAAAAATTATCGCTTTTAGTAAAGCTCCAAGAATCCTCCAAAAGCTTCAAAAAAAGCCCTGATCGCACTTTTAGATATGAGTGTTCACAAAACTTTATTCTTTCTTTCTGCTCTTCAAATCTAGTTTGGCCAAGTCGGAATGACAATACTCAACAAGATCCCACATCGTTGGGCCTTGATACACTCTACCTGCCTAGAGACACCAAATTTGGATGAGTCTTGGCAAGGCTTGAAACAAAGAAGTCGAAAAGGATAAAAATTTCTAAGCACTCTACATGTTCTTTAATAAAATCAACAACAGTACTGTTGGTAAATAATTTTTTTGTAAAATCCAGTAATTATTGGAGCAAACACCCCTGCTCAAGAAGTGAGGCTACCTTAATTATAAACTAAAAAATCATGAACAGAAAGAACAAATGACACTTTACAAATAATTTATGGGGGACTTATGAGGATAATTGAAAATAAAATAATCCATTAATATGCAATACATTAATTTGCCAAATAGGAGGCAAAGTTTGAAAATGTGGAGATAGAGTTTAAGAACAAGAAAATGTCCAAATTCAGCAAATAGAGTCCAGAGTTGGTAAACCCACACACAGTAAATAATTTTATAAATTTAATGAATAAACTTGCAGCAAATTTGAGAGCTGCAAAGAAGGCCCTCCCAGGTCGGATTTCTGATCAACCAACCTCTTCATGCAATGCTTCTTCACACAACCAAGTTTACCACAATAGTGACATGTGATAGTCTTTAAATTCTTTGAAGTATCATCAGAATTCCCTTGACCTTTCTTCTAAGGCCACTTGACTTTTTACCTTGTCCTTGGCTACAAAGGCCTATTCCACACTCGATGAATCATTGCTGCTGCAAAACTGCTTCTTCCATTTGTCTTGCAACAAGAGTTTGTTGCACAAATCATTGAGCTTCAAGTCAACACTAGTAGATGTGATGTTGAGTGTTTTTTTTAAATGTTCATATGACTATGGTAAGCGTTTCAAAGTAATAACTACCATGTCTTATTCTTCCATTTTGCGACCTATGGCTTGCAATTGATTGTGAATGTCTTTGATCTTCATCAAATGATCTTGCAATGACATCTTCTTAGTCCTTCATGATCGAGAACAACATAATTTTAAGGAAGAAGTTGCTGCCTTAATCTGATGTCTCATGCAGATCTCACGAGTGTTTCCAAATATCTATAGAAGATTTGCCTAGTGGAATTTTTGGAAAAACTTTCATCTATGATTAATATTAAATAATTTAATGAGCATAGCGACTTCATGATTATGCTCATCAAACTTGTCCTGGTCTTACCTACAACTTTAGGACAGGTGTTAGTACCAAGGATGATTTGGTCAACACACCTGTACTCAAAGATTGTGAACATCCGCTATTTCCAGGTGTTATCATTCTTGCTAGTGAATCATTGGCTGCCTTCCAACATAATGTTGAGCAATGAAGCCATCCCTTTCACAATACAAAATCACGAAAAACAAAGAAACTATTGCTTTTGAAAGAAACAACTAAAAAATTTAACAACTTCAAAACCCGAACAGCAATCAACACCCATGATTTTATAAATATAGTCAAAAACACAATAAAAATTCTGGAAAAAAAATCAAGAAATTGCAAAGGAAACCGTAGGCATCCACGATTTGTCCAAAAATCGTCAAAGCCAATAACTAAAACTTGCCCAAAACCCTAGGTGCTCCCTTTATTTGTGAAAAACATCAAAACAAATGACTCAAAATAGTAGAAATTGACTCCTAAATCACAACTGAAAAAAATAACGATTTTGTTTTGAAAAATTGCAAACAAGACAAAATGAAACACTGAAAAAAGCCATAATTTTATTTTTTTTTAAATCCAAAACATTCGGCAATCCCATCTCTTTTATTCCTGATTGTCACGGGTTGAAAAAAAACTTAAAACAAGCGCAATTTATAATAAAAAATTGCCCAAAATTTTCAAAAAACCTGGCACTCAATTTTCAAACAAATTCCTTCCATAATTTCACGAAAAAAGACAAGAATTTCCAGCAAAAATTAGCCCATGAATGCAAAAAACCCCTTGAGTGATTTTCCAATCAGAAAACCACAATTTTCTATAAAATAACCCATGCGATTTTGTTTAAAATCCATCAAAAAATTGCAGCCCAAAAATTCATTTTAAAAAGCTTGCCAAAAAACCTTTGTACAAATTTATATAGCTTCTTTTGATACTTTCTTATGTGTAATGTGTGCAATTCTTCACTGCCACAGTTCGTCGAATTCAAGCACTCATCAATCCCAAGGTTTTACAAAACCCGAGCTCTGATACCATGTTACAAAAAGTAAGAACATAGAGAATGATCACCAAGACATTCAATATTAACAAAGGAGCAAAGGTCTCCTTAAATAAGAATTACAAACGATTTCCATAAAAGATAAGACTGACAACTAGGAAAGCAGATGATAGCGAAAAGAAAAAACAATATTCCTAAAGTCTATCCTAACAACTCAACTGACCATTATAAACTAATATTACAAAATTACTTTAAGACAGCCCTTTCCAAATAATACAAGTAAAATGGCAAGAGCTTCTCTATGCAACTAAGAAATTCATATAATATATGAGAATTAGACTTGTAACTTTTAACTAAGACTTAAAAAATGCTCTCCAAGGTTTACAACAACTTTGACCTGACTGCTGCAACATTTATCATTTGTTGTGCCTAGGCCCTATTTTAACTTTTTTATATTTGTAATTTTATTTTACATATTGTTATTTTATGTTACATCCATTTCAAATTTCTAAGAATATTTAATGTTGATTTTGATTTGGAGAATGAAATTGATGAGGAAACTATGGCAGGCAGCCGAACACAAACCCCAAGCTCAGCCACAAACAGTTCAACTATAAGTGTATTGAAATGTAATTGCCCTTTAGAGTTGTTGGCACATTATGCCAAAGGACCATTTTGTTAGGAAAATAAGCTTTAAACCCAGTTACATCGTAATCAATTTTCTACATAACCCATGAGAGAAACGCATGCATACAAGATTACAAAATAGCTATTATGCATAGATCAAATAGGCAAGCGATAACACAAAATATTCCCTAGGAAAACCCTCATAAGGGAATAACCCAGCCTCCAAAAGCATCCATACTCAATATTATTCAGCCATAAAACAATGCAAAGCACTTACAGAGTTACAATGAATACTCCCGAAGCATCAAGCCTCTCCAATACATCCTCCATGGCTCCAAGCATGAATACACACACCCCATGCCATGCTTCACATATGCACTCTTCATAAAGACTCAATAATGACAGTCCATTCAACCAACCAACCTTAACCACTGAACATGTGTGTTCTTATATAGAATCAAGCTTGCACATAAAACCAAGTGGTAAAGTAAAACCATGTGTATACAATACCATTGACCCCATTTAATATTGGGTACTAAGTTTTCACTTTATTAAATATCTTTCCCCAATATTAAATAACTATCTCAATGTGTGAGTCCGAATGGGTAGATGAGTCGGCTTGGGCTATGGGTTTGCTCCCCATAGGTCTCGAGTTCGACTCCCTTCCCGGATTTAAGAGGGGGGACTGCTTGCGGGCTGTGGATCCCCCCCAGAGGAGTTGTTCTCGCCTCCGCTCGCCCCTTCCTAGACCCCAACTTGGCAATATGTAAGCCCAAGGTAAGGCGGGTTGGGTCGCTGGGCTGGGCCGCTGGGATACCCTTTGCCTACTAAAAAAATAAAAAACTATCTCAATGTGTGACTCACATTACAAAAATGTTAACTCCCAATAAGTACATCCATCTAGGTTCCCCTAGGTGCACCACGCATAATAATAAATAATACATTATAAACATGATGCAAGGTGTACAACACCTTATCCCAACACATTTAATAGGAAAAATTATTTGCAACAATAACTAACACAAATAGAGTATCTAATTCAAGTGGAAGTCAGAAATGGAAATGCAACATTTGCCCAATGGGTTGGAAAGGCAGCATGATAAGAACCAATGCACAATTTTTGCATAGCCCTAGTAAAGGAGCTGAGCCTTGTGAGAATCTCACACTTGAAATGAGGACTAAGATGATTAAATTATTTCAAGGAGAAATTACTACACCGTCAATTTCTTATACACCAATATTTCAAGTAGACCACCTCCATTTCCGTCATTTGAGATGAGTGCAGTGGAATCAAGGGGGAAATGGAAAGCTATAGGTTCATCCTCAAAAAAATCAATCACACATATGTTCAATGTGCAAGGAAGGGAGGCTACAGATGAATCCATTGCCAAAAAATTTTTGGCAATGGTATTCCTTTCCATGTTGTAAGGAATGCTTGACGAGGTAAGCAAAGTTGGTCCTAGTTATGTGGGTCATGGAGAGATTAGATTGAGAACCACTCTCTTCGAAAAAAATATTCCAAGGTTATCTTGTTGATGGAAAATAGGAAAGCCAAATGGGTGACACATGGCTGCAACGTAATCATGCACTGGACACTGTCCACTCATCAACATTATTGTTTCGTGCATTGATGGATTTTACATCTTGTGAGCAATTGATTGCTTAGGAAAAAGCAAAAATACTGAGTTTCAATTCTAGATCTTGCGAGAAACCATTGAGGAGGTTGGTCCTCAAAATATAGTACAAGTGATTACTAATGTGGCAAATGTTTGTAGGACAAGAAGTATGTTGAATCAATCTACACATAGCACATCTATTGGACCCCTTCTTGTGTGCATGCTATGAACAATGCACTCAATGACATTGGAAATATAGTGTACATAAAACAAGTGATGGTGGATGCAAGGAGGTGCAAATGTTCATTTGCAAGCACCACACTTCATTGGCATTGTTTTAGATATTTGCAAAGAAAGAATTCCTCAAACCAATTTAGACTCAATTTGCTTCCTATTACATTCTACTAGAGAGGATGTTTGAGTTGCAAGGGCCATTGCAACTTAAGGTTATAACATAGAATTGGAATAGGTTGAAGGAGTCGCAGATTGAGCAAGAGAAAAGGGTGAAGGAAACTATAATGAATGATATTTTTTATTGAATGTGAGATACACCAAATCTTTTATACAACTTATTTTCATTATCATCAAATTTGGGGATCTTGATAGTCCTAGTCTTGGGGAGATCTATGTGTGTCGATAGCATTCTTGGCCAAATGAAGGTTACCATTTTTGAGAAACACCCTACCGTAGAGTTGTACAATGAGCATATTCACCCCATCATCTAGAAAAGGTGGGAGAAGTTGAGCACACCTCTACCCATGGCTTTGGATCCAAAATGTTATGTGGAGAATTTTAGTCAAATTCTTCCTATTAATGATCACAAGGTGAAGAACGACCTCATGAATGCCTTCAAAAAATGCATAGTTAACCTTAAAAGGGCTATACAAGTTGCCAACTTTTAACAGGAACCATATGTGTCTAATTATTAAAGATTAATAATTTCTCAAAGATAAATGTAAACAGAATAATCTATTAGAATTAGCAATCTGCCATTCCCAACTAACCTTTGCATGCTTTTGGCACATAAACATTACCAATTATAAGCCCATGCATAACTTCAAATTGCATAGTTATGGATCTATTATCTCAAGAGTGAAGAATAAAATTAAATGTCTCTAAGGAATCAAGTTACCATCATGCACAGGTACAAAGATGAGTGCCATCTCATTTATGCATTTATGCAGACCAGTATGGCCAAGTAGAATCTAGACAGTTCCAAATTAACGATCAGACTTGTGGGCAGAGAACCATGCTGCTTCTTATCTCATGAATCGGTATAACTAAAATGTCATAGCAATTATGCACCATAGTCTTAATGATTTGGCATCGAAGTTAATGCATCAATTGTTGTGGTGAAAAAAAACTATACTTACAGTAAAATATATTTATCATTCAAAGATTCCTAGGTTACAAAGTTATAATCTCTTTTTATTTGATGATTTTCAAAGGCAATGCATTCCCAAAGACTAGAATTGCAAAATCACATCAGTAATGAAGAGCCACAGCAGTACCATTCAAGTCAAAATGCTAGATTATGGCCTAGTAGGCTAGTTATGCTCTTGTTCAAAATGTGTACAATAACTATTGACATATAGATTCAATTTTTCGAATTAATCATAACTAGCTTAAACAGCCTTCACTTAAAGCTTTGGATCACAGATAAGTTTTAGTTTGGCTTGCTTGAGATAAACAACACCACCATAAAAAATGGCACCATAGTTAAAGAACAAGAGAATTCCAATTTGAAATGTAACGCATATAAAAGCACTGTTGAGCACCAGAGTTGTGAAACATAAAATGGGTATGATTCGAGTTTTTGTACATTTCTGAAATCACCAAAAATGAAAAATAGAACTTGTCAAATCAGAGTAGATGGCAAAGAAGAAATAATAACCTTTTGAAAATTCAAGAAAGTGATGTTTTCTTCTCCCCTTCCCTGTGGCCATCCCCTCCTTTCCAAATAAATAGCCATGTGTTTTAAAGCGTCACTAGATTGTGGTCACTACTTTGACCATAAAATCAAATATTACAGGATCTCAAATTAATTACAAGTATATCGTTAAATAAGTGGATTCATGCTTCACTAACGAGTTTGGCATTGCCCACTAAGGTTCCATTTCAGATGTAACCTGACATGCCAAAATGGCAAATGAATAAAAGATGTGAGGCCAAGCAGAAATCCTGGGCGACTTTGGCAGACTAAATTATAAATACCCTAAAAACTAGCATCTTACTTGATATGGAGCTTCCTATCAAAAAGATAACTATTATTAATAATACCAGAACCTGAAAAGAATGTAATGTCCCCTCTTTTAAAATAGGATTTCATAATAAATAATTAAAATAAAATATTATATAATTAAAATTTAATAAAGTTTAATGAATGGTCAAAAGGTATGAAATGAAGAATTGTGACTCCCTCAAACATGAGATATAAAGGGGAGAATAGTTCATTAAAAAGGGGATAGAGGAAGTGTCTCTTTCAAAGGGCAGAAATGATGAAGGGTTGTGACTCTTTCAAAGGGTGGTAATTATGAAAGGTTGTGACTCTCTCAAAGGGCAGAGATCGTGAAGAGGTGTGACTCCCCCTCACATTGGAAGATATAAAGGGAAGAAGGTTTCATTTGAGGAGGACATCCAATAAGGATCAATTTGGGGAATAATTTATTTCTCTCAAAGGCAACAATGAAAAGTGATGACCCTTTCACCAATAAAATATGAAGGAGAGTTCGTTACAGGCGCTCAAGGATCATTGGAATGAGAAGAAACATTTGATCTATAATCAGGAAGTCAGATCTAACTGAAATAATAAGTTAGCAATCAGGGGACGTGATCCTTTAAATGGATATCTCTTTTCAAAGAGATGTGTCTCCTTAATGAGATATGAAGGTATGAAAGGAATAAGAAATTAATATGCAAGACATCGAATAGGAATAGGAATTGGCAAGGCACATAATAGGGAGAAGCAAGAGTACGGGTTCACTCAATTAAGTAGACCACCCATTGAGTTGGATTGCTTGTGGGCCAAGAGGTTGGATTAACTTGGTTGGTTGTTTGGCTCTCTTGGGCTTAGTTGTGGAGAATAGTCTCTCAACATCCTTTTGTGCTTTCCCCTCAAAAGGTATAAAGGGAATAAGAAATTAATATGCAATTTATTGAATAGGAAGGAAACGTAATAGGGAGATGAAGAAGTGTGAGTTCCCTCAAATAAGTACACATTGAGTTAGTTGCTTGTGGGCCCCCATTGAGTTGGTTGCTTGTGGGCCAAGGGGTCTAATTGACTTGATTGGTTGTTGACGCTCTTGGGTTTAATTGTGGAGGATAGTCTCTTGACGTCCTATTTTACTTTCCACTCAAGTTTCTAATTTGGTTCGTTATTAGGAAAAAGCTATAGTGTGCATATTTACAATAGAAATCTTCATTGTCATTTTGTTTTATGTTAATTGATTATTTTCCTGAATTCAATTGCTATTGTGTAATTTAGTGAAAGAGTACTTTTGTAAATAAATTGTATTATTGGATTTAATATTTTTGAGCAAAATCGGGTATACCCCCAAAAGGGGACATTACAAAGAAATTTTCATTTGACACCAAAAGTTACCTCTCATAGCTTTGGGAGCATCTTTGAGCACTGTGGATATGGAATCAGACCTGGTGAAACCAAAATAATATGAAATACCTACTAATGTCCAAATCCACAAGCTACAAAAGATTTGAGGGTACTTCTCTCAATCAATATGGATATATAACAATCATTCAAAGTTTCAAACTATATTACGAAGCAACAATCTCCCTTGTCATCCTATGCACAAAAATTTCATGGTCTCTTATCATGTTCTTGCACTGCACAAAGATGCACAATGATTGAGAAACTTTTATCTGTGTGTGTTTGTGATTTCCTTGTGCATGGGAGATCTGCCCCAACGGCCACGTATTGTATGGGGTCATTGTAAATCCTCAAATGCTTGTGGGGCCACCCTTACATTTGTGGGTGCCGCCCTCACCACCAGGGAAGTCTTTTGGTGTATTGGTTGGGCCTTAGTGGTATTAGATTTGAGGTCTCAAGGTCGAGGACCCATGAAGCATGGTGGGCCTGTGAAGTCCCTGGGTACGCTAGATGTGCCTTTGTTGCCACATGTCTGTACAGGGTCGTCGTAAATCCTCGAAAGCTCGAGTGGAATGCCTTTTGGGGCCACCCTTAATGCCTATGGGTGCCGCTCTCACCATCAAGATAGTTTGTTGGTGTAGTGGTTGGGCCTTAGATACCATGTAATATAGCCCCCTGACTTTTCTTTAAAATGTTTGCAAGTTTAAATGTCAAAGTAAACAATTTTCTGATTGCTTATTGTCTCAGATTTCATTCATGTTCTCATCACAATTTCTTTCCGAAACATTCCAACATAAAGCGTAATTGAAAAGAACAAGCATATGGAATCATCAAACGTCAATTAACTCATTCAACTCAAATTGCATAACATCAAAGAAAGACTGATTACAATTAATGCAGACCTGAAGATTACAGATTTAATTGAGCCTAGAATGAAGATTCTCACTTCCCAAGGCCATGAACTGTAATGAACACTTCCAGAATTGATTTGGAAGCCTCAACACCTCCAAGCAATATGCTTTGAAGACCAAAGAAGGCAGAATAGTCACACCAATCACAAAAGGTGCCAATACCAAGATTGGCTACTTCCTCCAAGAGGAATGATGTTTACTGTAAATTCAATATGCATCAAAATTTACATTTACCATATGGAGAAGTGTCTGCCAGCAGCTAGAAATCCTTAGAACTGATACCCACAAGCAGAAAATGATTATTCCTTGACATGTGTGCCAAATAATAGTTTCCTGCATAGCTGATATGGTGTGGCCAGCACTAAGAAAATGACCAAAACTCATCAAACTCAAACTGTGCTCCAAAAAGGAATCCAACGCACCAAAAGATGAATACGCATATCAAAATACTTCATGAATCTTCCTCATCTTCAAACTCTTGTCTCCAAACTTCAGGCCAAAATCACTGAAAATCAAACTGAAATCAAAACCAGCTAGGGTGGATCTTGCACCACTGAAACAAGAGCAAACTATAGAGGGTTTTGTCCTCAACAGTCTTCAGAAGAACTCTCAATAGCCATTCCAACAGCATTTTGTTATGTGTGCACAAGTAGAATAATAGAATGAGAGCCAAAACTCTAATTTATAAAGTTAGAAGGAAAGATTAGGGCAACAAAAATTCAAAATATAATATTTTCCCTCAAAAGTCTCACAAAATAACCTTTAAATCACTTTATGTCCCCACCCCTTACCTAGGAGTCCCCTTTTGAGGCAACTTAAATAAAAACAAATATCACTTAAATTATAAATTAAAGTAACTCTTGGTCACTTAAGTGAAAATTATAAAATATCATTTGTATCACCTTAGAAACTACACCACGGCACTAAAATCGAGAATAGAACATGCCAAAACCAATTGAAGTTGCCAGATGATAATTGATACCGACACAAGCTCATAATATAAATAGCAGTATTCTTCGAGGACCAAAGAGAACAAACCTAGAAAGACCTAAAAGGTCGATGCCATTTAACCACTTACTAGAACTAGACGTGTTCTCCAAGGACCAAAGACAATAAACCCAGAAAAACCCAAAAAGATTGGTGCCATGCAAGCACTTGACTATAAATAGTAGTGTTCTCTGTGACCAAAGAGAACAAATCCATTAAGATTGATGCCATGCAAGCACTTACTATAAAGAGTTGTGTTCCTTGAGAACCAAAATGAACGAACCCAAAAAAAATCTAGAAAGATTGGAGTCATGCAAGCACTTACTATAAATAACAATGTTCTCCAAGAACCAAAGAGAAAAAACAAAAAACACCCAGAAAGATTGGCGCCATGCAAGCACTCACTACAAATAGCAATGGTTGTCAAAACCCATGAAACTGAGAACTGAGCTCACCAATAACACTAGAACACTCCAAGCAAAACTGGAACCTCTGAAAAACCCTAAAGAATTGGCCAGTGCTAACAAAACAAGATGGTGTAAATATGGGGATATTACAGTCCTTACAGCTCTAAGTAATATACAAGAATCATAGTATGAAATCAACAGTTCCTGAAGCATTAGCTTTGGTGTAAGAAAGTACAGTAACTAGTTCTTCTTATCTCTCTACATGCATCCCCAGCTTTCTTTCTAGGATCATCAGCCTAGTACATAAGAAGAGTTGGAATAGCATCCTACCTCTTCCAAAGATTGTTTCTTAAGAGCCTGTTAAAATGCTTAATTTTAATAGGTTTTATGCATTTGGGTTCAACCCCTTTCTTTTCTTTCGGTTTAATGCATCATATTTTTTATGTGTACCATTCTTTCTATCATCTTTCTTTCCCACTGAATGTGACATAAAGATGATTTCAACTTGCCTTTAGAGTTGATTCATTTTTTTTAAAAATTATCCATAATGAACATTAAATTTTAATGGCATTACAACAAAACATAATTCTCATCTTGTATAGGATGTATCCAGTTCATTTCAACGGGCTAGAATTCAATTTTAAATAGCGTACAAATGTAGTTTGGTTTGTGATTTTCTATATATTATTATTATTTTTACCATTTTTATTTTCTAAGAATTATCTATCTCGCCTTTTTTGTTGTGTAATTTTCCCCTTATTCCCAAGGTTGGCTAATATTATAGAAATGAAATGTCATCAGAAGTAACCTAGATACCTAATCCATTAATCACTTGAAAGGGAAAGCTAATTCCTAATGTATGAGCAGTGAGTAAGGAACAGCAGGAGTCTTGTAAATGGCTAGCCACAACTGCTTAAACTAGTTTTAGTGAGAAGATAAAACTATTGACCTTGTGAAACCTACCTATTGTGAATGATAGATCAGTACATTATTCCTGCATAACATTTAGACTTGACATAAATGAAGCTAGTTGGAATTATTTTAACAAGTCTCCCACTACGAAGATTAGGGCAGCCAGAGCCTTGAATATTTACTTTGGAATTCAACAAGAAAAGCAGAAGTTATTAAAGGATCATGAACCTGAAACCTAAATTGTGTTAATGTTATGGCCTTTACGTCTAAGATCAACATTATGCCAAATTGTTTATTGCATAAATAAGGATAATTGATAAAATTATAATATAATATATTGGGCAAATATATTTATTATTATTACCCTTCAATTAAAACAATATATATAAGAGCGATTTTCTTAATAATAATAAATATAGGATATTTATTGTTATTAATTAAATACTTGGGAGGGCCCAAGTCGGCTACCTCTAGGAGGTAGAGTTTAGACATTAAAACACACACATATATATGGATCGATTCCTTGGAGGTAAGAAACACCAAAAACATAATGTGCTGTTCTTCCTAGCAAGAATCGATACTCCTTCCTTCAGCGATTTTTACTCAGTTTTAGATGTGTGATTTTCCTCATTGATTTGAGGATCGAATTATCCAAAGGAGGAGCAGACTAAGGGTGCGAAATTACACCAGCATTGTAGAGCGAATTCATCCACCTTGAAGTATACATTAAAGGTGCGAAATATATCAACATTTGGAATCGGATTAGCTACTTCATGTCTGACTCGAATCAGAGAATGTAGGGCAGACTTGGCGCGATAAAATATACCAGAATTGGAGTATTACACTGGTTGGTAAAGTTGGACCTGATTGTGCATTGAATTGTGACATCAATTCAAGGACAAGTAAAGCTAAGGATTGGTGCAAGTCATCTTCACATTGGACGAAAACCGGTACCATCCTTCCACTCTCCTTGTCTATTTTATATGCTATCTTGTTTCAGTTTTAAAAGTCATCTATAGATTGCATTTTCCTTGCTCAAATCTAAAAACTGCAACATGGTATCAGAGCCTTGGTAGAGGAAAGATCTTATTAAGATTTTAGGAAAGCAGTCTCAACCTTTTAAGATTTGAAACATGGAAAATCCAGCCCTTTATTCCGTCTTGTCTACCCAAACTTCAAATAAATATTCTTGGGCTATTGATAGCAGGGCTTCAAGGAATATCACTGGGTTCTGGGAAAACTTTGATTCATTTTCAGAAAACATTAAGGAAGAAGTTACTATAGGAGATGATACTTCTTATCCAATTATGGGCTTTGGGAATTGCAACATTCAAATGAAGTCTGGCATATCCTTACAACTTTTTCAAGTACTATATGTTCCGGGCATAAAGAGAAATCTAGTTTCTATATCAGCTCTTGAGGATAAGGGTTATAAAATTGCATTCATGTATGGAAAAGTTTTGGCATGGACTAAAAATTTAACCTTGAAACAAGCCTATACCATAGGACTTAGACATGAGTGTCTATATAGACTTGATACTATTTCTTCTCAAGCCCTCATGATTGAATCAGTTGATTCTTGTGATTTATGGCATAGAAGGTTAGGGCATCTAAATTTCCGAACATTGTCTACCATGGAAAAATTAGTAGTGGGATTCCCTAACCTCTCTCCAAAACATGAAGGTGTATGAAAAGGATGTGCATTAGGGAAGAATATCAAATCCTCCTTCCTTAGTAGTGAAAGCAAGTCTAAGGAAATTTTGGAGATGGTACATACTGATCTTTGTGGACCCATGTCCGTACCATCTATTGGAGGATATCTTTATTACATCATCTTTGTAAACGACTTTTCTAGGAAAACGTGGATATATTTCCTAAAGAACAAAGAATTTGTCGACGTTCTCAACAAATTCAAAGAGTTCAAAGCTCTAATAGAGAATCTTACAAACAAGAGGATAAAGATTCTTACAACAGATAATGGTGAAGAATACATTTCTGAAGTCTTTAGCACCTTCTGTGTAGAGTCAGGATTAAGAGGGAGTTTACTATTCCTTATAACCCTCATCAAAATGGATATTCAAAATCAAACACACTGCAGATGGTAGTATTGAGAAACATAAAGCCAGATTCGTAGCTAGAGGGTTTTCTCAAAAGGAAGGTATAGACTGTGAGGAGACCTTTGCTCCTATTGCTCGATATTCCTCAGTTAGGGCAATTATTGCCATTGCAGCTTCCAAAGGTTGGAAGATCCATCAAATGGATCTCAAGACTACATTTCTAAATGGATAAATTGAAGAGGAAGTGTATATAGAGCAACCAGAGGGATTTGTCACAAATGATCAACAATCATATGTGTGTAAACTTAAGAAAGCTTTATATAGGCTCAAACAAGCTCCTTGAGCTTGGTATGAAAGAATTGATCGTTATCTTCAAAATCTGGGATTTTCAAAGAACGATGCAGATCCTAATCTCTATTTTTAAGGTATCGAATGGAGACTTACTGATATTGGTTCTATATGTGGATGATCTCCTAATAATGAGAGAAGAGTATCTTATAGCAGATTGCAAGCAAGGTCTTGCAAAGGAATTTGAAATGAAGGATCTAGGCCTTCTTCATTATTTTCTTGGTTTAGAGGTATGGCAACAATCTCATGAAATTATTGTGAATCAAGGAAAATATATTGTTGATATTTTAAAGAGA
>MU227231.1:374502-388434 GCA_018584345.1 Thuja plicata | reverse complement strand
AGGTATGGCAACAATCTCATGAAATTATTGTGAATCAAGGAAAATATATTGTTGATATTTTAAAGAGATTTGGTATGATGGATTGTAAACCAATGTCCACACCTATGGAAACAAACCTTCTCAAGTTAAGAGAAGTCATGGCTAGTTCAGAATCAGCAGATGCTAGTCTATACAGGCAGATCATTGGATCTCTTATGCATCTAGTTAACACTAGACCTGATATCTGTTATGATGTGAATGCTTTAAGTCAGTTTATGGGGGAACCTAAACAATTGCATATGAATGCGGCTGAGCATATTCTGAGATATCTTCGTGGGACCACTAGGTGTGGTCTACTATACAAAAATGTAAAACTAGAACTTCATGGTTTTACAGACTCCAATTGGGCGGGGTGCATTATAGACCGGAAGAGTACATCCGGAGGTTGTTTTAGCTTGGGATCAGCTATGATTTCTTGGTTCACCAAGAAACAAAATTATGTTGCTCAGAGTTCAACAGAAGCAGAGTATATTGCAGCTTCTCTAGGGGCTCGAGAAGCCATTTGGTTAAGGAAACTCATTGTGGGATTGTTTGGACAGCCTATGGAACCTACTGTTATTTATTGTGATAATCAGAGTTGCATTAAACTCGCTATCGACCCCGTGTTTCACAATAGGTCCAAACATATTGAGATTCCTTATCACTATGTCAGAGACATGGTAGAAAGTAAGGCTATTCATTTAGAATATGTATGTACTGATGAACAAACTGCTGATATGCTCACCAAACCTCTGGCGAGGAACAAAATTGAATATTTAGGAGTAAACTTGGCATGGTGAAAATATGAGTTTGTGGTACTAACATTTTCTTTTGAATATGTTTATGAATTCATATCTCTTGTGTGACAAAGGTTGTATGGATTCATTATTCTTATGCTTATATAGCTTAGATTTTCTTGTGGATTGTGGCAGTTCACATTTGGATCTTTGGTGAATATAATGGACTTGATATTTCCTTTTATGGATCAGGGATCCACATTTGAGTATATGGTGGACATCATGGACTTGATGTCTGGTGACCATTGCTTTGAGCATTTGGTGAATAACATGGACTTGATACTCGTTAGGACAATGCTCTTGATATCATGGATTTGATATCTATTGAGTCAAGGTGACTCATGGTTAGTAAACATCATGGACTTGATGTTACATTGAATACCATGGACTTGATATTTTTGGATATTTGGGAATTTGGTGACTTGATGTTATTATGAATATCATGGACTTGATATTCTTGTGGATCTAATCAATCCACAACAGGATGGATAACATCATGTAACTAAATAATGATATAAATATGGAGTTATGTTTTTTCATCATATTTGGTAGATAGGGATCTACCTTCATAGATGTGGAATCTATGACACCATTGGATAAGGTATCCAAGATGGTTATGTTTTTGTTACCTCTATCAAGGGTGATAGTCAGGTTAAAAGGGTGTGTCCTACTATTGATGGGATCTATAGGTTGATCTTACCCTCAAGTCCAAGAGGGAGTGTTAATGTTATGGCCTTTACGTCTAAGATCAACATTATGCCAAATTGTTTATTGCATAAATATGTACAATTGATAAAATAATAATATAATATATTGGGCAAGTATATTTATTATTATTACCCTTTAATTAAATCAATGTATATATGAGCGATTTTATTAATAATAATAAATATAGGATATTTATTGTTATTAATTAAATACTTGGGAGGGCCTAAGTCGGCTACCTCTGGGAGGTAGAGTTTAGACATTAAAACACACATATATATGGATCGATTCCTTGGAGGTAAGAAACACCAAAAACATAATGTGCTGTTCTTCCTAGCAAGAATCGATACTCCTTCATTCAGCGATTTTTACTCAGTTTTAGTAGTGCGATTTTCCTCATTGATTTGAGGATCGAATTATCCAAAGGAGGAGCGGACTAAGGGTGCGAAATTACACCAGCATTGTAGAGCGAATTCGTCCACCTTGAAGTATACATTAAAGGTGCGAAATATATCAACATTTGGAATTGGATTAGCTACTTCATGTCAGATCCAAATCAAAGAATGTAGGGCAGACTTGGCGCGATAAAATATACCAGACACTGGCTGGTAAAGTTGGACTTGATTGTGCATTGAATTGTGACATCAATTCAAGGACAAGTAAAGCTAACGATTGGTGCAAGTCATCTTCACATTGGAGGAAAACCGGTACCATCCTCCACTCTCCTTGTCTATTTTATATGCTATCTTCTTTCAGTTTTAAAAGTCATCTATAGATTGCATTTTCCTTACTCAAATCTGAAAAGTTCAACAAATTGGATTTACATTAAGTCAATCACTTGAGCGCAAAGAATCGATTGGAAACTTTGTTATCATTATTTTAAAATAATCTTCTTAGTTATCATACCTCGCACAATGCTACAAGCATGGGAGATGATGCAAGCATTTCGGCCTCATGTTGTATTTCTAACAGAAGATCTGAATGTCGTTTATCATCAAGTCCTTTTGAATCTATCAAATCTAGTTTAGGCGGCACCACTGGATACTGTCACAAGAAAACCACTGTGTTAGATGATTAGACTAAGATACATTCTGCAAGTTACTTAACCCTGAAAGGTTTTGAAATTTTTCAGAAAGCATGCTTCTTGAAAAATCAAATACTTCTGATCCATCAATTTTTAAATACGAAAAAAAAATAGAGCATGTTCATGTATGTAAAATACCCTTTTTTAATGTATTGCGGCATTGTCAATGCCTTAAGAGTTGTTTACAAAAATAGAGCTTCAATGTTTCCACAAATGATCGAGCACTAAAACAAGGTAACTTTTGTCCGAAGATGGTTTGTTGCATGTAATTATAGAAAAATCCCATTCCCCAATAGATGGGTGTTAGAAGAAATTCGATCATTACATGTTAAGTTATAATAATAATAAATCAAGTAGTTGGCAGGAAAGAAAACAAAAATTATACTGATATCCATGATTGACCAAAACAGATCACAAGGGCTCAGAAGTACAATCATTAGCATGTTGTAGCTTAAAAGGAACTCCAACCTTAAAGAGACGAAAGACTTCAAGCTAAAGGATAAATAAAGTATCCAACCAACTAGGGTGTGTTAGAGTTTTAATTTCTCTTTTGAGACAACTCAAACCAGAACAATATGTGATGTAAAACTTTCTTCAAATTATACAGTTATTCAAACTACAGGATATTTCTCTAGAGTTTTATTATAATGAAACTAACAATCCGCCTACCTATTTTCCTCAGCTATGAGCACAAGATTGGCAACAATTCATGTATCACAAACAAGAATTTCAGATTTATAACCAAAAGCAACTAACTCTAAGCACAAACAAGGCAACTTCTTAGTGGCTAAAGGAAAGACCAATAATCAGACGCAAAAACAATTCTGAAAGGAATAAGTAGGATCAACAGCACACAATGTCAAGAACTAAATAAGCTAGTTTGTATACAAAGTTACAACCTAGCTAGAAACATGTAACCAATCCAAAGCTTGAGGCTATAATCTTCTTTCAATTCAATTCATGAAATTATGAACGCAATAAATCAAGCACAGATAACACAGAAAACAATATTTCAATAGCAGTAGCAAAGTATCAATTATCATTAAGAGTTTATGTGCTCAAAACGCTTATGCCCAATTTTGGGGATTCACGAGTAGTCATTATCATATCCCAAAAATCAATGTTTTAAAGCACAAATACTTATATTTTCAAAAAAATAGGGAAGAAAAAACTTTAAAGCCAACAAATAATTAATTAAAAGTAAAACTAACAAAAGCAACCCAAATATGGGCTTTGATCCTCTGTCTAAAAATAGAACTTCTGGAAAACACAACCGCCAATAACAGCTGTTGCTAAAAAATAGCAATTTGACACATGAATACCCTCTAACAATATAAAAAAGTTTTTCACACTAAAACCTGATAAAGTTTTTCACACTAAAACCTGATAGATATTCTAATGAATACCAAAACCCTGACTACCAAGCCATTGACAACCTCCTAATACAACTTGTTGACTTGTAATTGATGACTTATGAAGAAACAAGATAATTTAGTGATCTGAACCCACAATCCCATTGTAGACGATTTCACCAAACCCATCCTAACAGTTTGTTCCAATTGGCAACATGAAAAACCATTGCCTAGGGTTTTGACAAAACTGAAAAATATGGTTGAAGCTTTGATTGGAGATACGACAAAAGCCTTAGGCCAAACATTCAAACATACTTAAGAAATCAGACAGTCTTCTTTGAAACTCTAAATCGGAACTTAATTAAACCATCAACAAAAGGTGGAGACGTGGAAAATTTAGAGATCACGGGGACTAACCTTCTTTGAATGACTGCAAGCTCCCCTACAAACCCCACCGTTCCAAGTGTTCAAAATCAGTTATATGTGCTTGGAGACAGATATGACTAAGTGTGTACAATTTAATAACAGGGTTCGCTCCCTCAAGTGCCTGGTACCAGTATGGTTTGAACCTGGTATCGATTCTAGTTTGGTACTCCTGGTCTCGTCCTTGAACTAAATTATGCTACGATGGTATTATCATGATGCTATTATTACAAGTTTATGGTGTTTTTGTTGTTTATATGATACTACGTGACATTCTAATCTTAGTTCATGCTTCTAGGCTGCATACATACATACACACACACACAAACACACACATATACATAATTGCTTTTGTACTAACAAACCCAAACCCCATTTCAAAATTTTTCTGTACCAGTGAACTAGGTTCTCGAACCCGAATCCGAACCGGCAACTTAGGTATACAACAATGACTTTAATAGTTTTGTTGGCATTTATGCTTCAAAGTTCAAACATTGGTTTGGATAAACTTCTAGGTGATTCATTTGTTAGAACTTCAATATGGTTGCATCCTCTAATAACAAACAAAAGCTTCATCCCCTATATGGTGAAAAAGAAAGAGGCAGCTTTATTTGGCTTTTTGGCTAAACTTGGTCTCATAACCACTACAAGAGGGATTGCCCTAATTTCTTGTTTACTGTTGAATATGGGAGGCTTTTTAAGAGGCATATCCAGCCATGCTGATCATGTAATGTCCAATGCTTTCTCCAAGGACATTAACAATTATTGAATGGGTTAACATTTTTTTTGCATTACAACTGCAATGCAAACATATCACATTGCACACCCACAACCCAACATGTTGCAACACAACGACACTCAAGGAACACAACTACACTAGTGGAAGACTTAACATTTTCACGAGACATCACCACCACAACAAACGACAAGAGGGTATTATTTCCTCTAACTTGATGATGGGGAGCTTGACCATTAATGTTATCTCCCACAAATAGGCAAGAACGGAAGGAAACAAGACACTAATACCTATAATCAAAGGAAACCCTAATCACCATTTCATCCTACGATTCAATCCCAAAACACATTCTCATATCACTAACAATAGAGAAATGACTAACAAACCAAAGGATGTATGATATCTAACCTCAGTCTTGTACAAAATTATCTAATTTCACTCAAGAGCACCTCTACATCACTAAAAATGAGAAGGAAGTGCAAACCCTAGGTCTAACATTGATTTAGGAAAAAATCCAACATTGATGTTTACTATGCCCTCTTGTAGAATTGCCCTTTTTACCAATTTTTAAAATGCCTCTAATGAAAAGAATTGCCCATGTGTCCAAACAAGTGATTTGAAACAAAGGACAAGCAAAATGAGACCAACTGCGTTTTGTTTAGCACCAAATTTACTCAAAAATGATGTTTACTATGCCCTATTGCAGAATCGCCCCCTAAATTTCTTAAAAAATGATGCAATTGAATCTTGATAAAACATCAAAATTTGATACACTACAAAAAACTCCTCCTGCTTGTCACCAAATTCACTTCAAAGCATGGTCGAGGGATCCTCTAAAGGCCATATATGTTATCCAACCTTTAGGACACATTTCAATATCACAGTTACCAAGGCAAAAAGATCAAGCTTCAATACATTTCCAATCAATGCAAGCCAATGACTAAAACGCAAAACAACCTATAACTTACACACCCAAAACATTGTGAAAAGTGATTCATACCAATGTAATACAATATCCCTAAGCATCATAATCATTGATTCAGAAGTTAAAACACCAACACTCATCATTTCAATTTAGGAGAAAATCACTATTCACTAACATGAAAGCAAGCTTAAGCACTACAGCAACAATCAAGCAATTTCGATAATAACTCCAAAACCTTAAGAGCTAGGTAAACAAGCATACAATCACTGAATTTGTCTAATCTAGGACATCATTTTCAAGGCCTAAATCAACGTTAATTCATTTTTCAAAATTGATTTAAAGCTCCACCCAAGTACATGAACTCATTGTTGGACATGCGATTCCACCTTGTATGGGCTTATCTTCTCCTTATCATTGTCTCTTATCGCCTTGCCTATATAAGCAGGCCTATAATGTACATTTTATTCATGTTCATTAGCAATAATATCATTCTTGCATCTTGTTGCAATTGTCTTGCCATTCTCTTGTGGAAGTTATCTTGGTCGTTCATTTGATCCTAGGGGTGTCGTAGAGCCACCTAAAACTCTAACACTCAGTATTTCACATTTATAGAGGTTTCCATCACAAAGCATTATAAAAATTGAATTCAAATAAATATTGTCAAGTGTTTACAACGGAGTGCTCGCATACTAGATACATATGGAACATGATCAAATAAAATATCATTTTTGCACATTTCCCAAAAATCATGAAACATCTACAATACTCAAATGGATTTACCCACTTACAAATGCATTTCCAACCACAATCCATGATTCCATACTACAACAAAGAATTACAAATTCAAGCCCACATCTAATGAATACAAGGATGGGCATAACCAAGGTCATATGTAAGTTCAAAAACATCAATTCCATTATTACATGCCAAAAAAACGTTTACATACATTCTCAATAAACATCAAGTTACAATTCCTCAAGAATGGAGGTTACAACACAACATATAATCTCATAAGAAACTTGCACAATCACCAAGATGCACCACCATAGATCCAACCAAAGACCAACAATATTAGGTCTACCTCTTGGCCATATGGGGCTTTGAGGCCCACCCCACTAGACTAGGAGCACAAGCACAAGGCAATTCAATCACACTCACATCAGTTAAAACGAGATCGGCAGCAATCAAATGCATACACTTGGTATTCATACAACACCAATCAATGCATAACCAAAACATAGATGCACAACCCAAATAGGATTCAATGCACATTTTCACATATTGGATTCACATGATCCAACTCAAGCCTTAGTAAGTAGCATAGACATTGTAATGTCCCAATTTGAAAAGGTTTGAAAGATAAATTAATTTCTGAAGTTTAAAAAACATTATATTTAATTATTTAATATTTTTAT
Source organism: Thuja plicata (assembly GCA_018584345.1). Taxonomy (NCBI): domain Eukaryota; kingdom Viridiplantae; phylum Streptophyta; class Pinopsida; order Cupressales; family Cupressaceae; genus Thuja; species Thuja plicata. Next base: position 380,979 of record MU227231.1, on the reverse strand, counting down.
AAAATAAATGATAGATATTAAATAATTACTTAAAACTTTAGAAAGTTAATTAATTAAATATTAATTGTACGGAAATGTAACTAAAAGCACTTGTTATATAAGATTCTCGGAAGAAGTGCATCAGAGGATGTGAGAATTTGATAATTTATTTTATTGATTTGAGAAGTTCTCTCAAATTTGTTCTCAGGAATGGATGTCTGGGAAGGCCATTTTTCGTCAGTGAAGGATCTGACCTAGATGGGGTTTGGAAGAATCAGGCAGGTTCTTCAGCATGTTTATCAATGAAGATTGACAAGAGCAGGTATGTGGTTTGACAGAAGTTTTCAAAATAAGGAAGATTTGATAATATCAAATAAATGTATCCAGAAATATTTGTTTATTTCAGAAGGGTTGTCGTAATAAGAGTAATGAGCGTTTATTTTTGAAGACATTTGATTAAAGTTATTGGTGGAGGGGTTCATTATAATATTAATCCATATCTGCGATTACTGTTGGATGAGATTATTTGGCATTTGAGAATAGTATTTTATGTGGGGCCCAATTAAGAACTGGGCGCAACAAATATGTTATATTTATCAGGCTATGGAATGAAGGCACAAGGCGCAAATATATAAATATTGTGAATAATAGTGGAGAAGTATATTTACGGGCAAATATTTACAAGGAACTATAGTTGGGGGAAAAATATTTGAAACAAGCGCTTCCTATTGGCTGAGGTCGTCAAAGAAATACCAAATGTTTTAAACCATAGCTGCCTGTGTGAGGATTTACTAATCGCATTCCTGATATAGATTGGGCAAAGGTTTAATTGGACGCATATACATATTGGGCATTTGTCCCTGAGCGGGGAGTTTGTATTTGCAGACAATATTCATAATTTGGAATTATTTAATAGTCTGAGATAAATTATGTGCTTGCCGTGAATCATTGACTGGGCTCGACTCCATGTTTTAGGCTGGTGTGCAGTATACTGGGAGCGACAGGTCTGAGAAATAGTACCGTTTCACCTACCGTCTAGTTCAACTAGCAGTGGTTGCAAATGCAATTATCTCCAGATTTGGTCTTTATCAGACAAGGTCGTCACCAGAGGAGAACTTGTATGCAGTCCATCCTCAAAGTTTCAGTAATCAGCTGGCTTAATCAGTTTGGATGGCTTGGTCTGACAGGTCAGTTTGAAGGCTTTGAAAATATTGATCCCAGCACAATCATAATCAGTTTGGCAAGAACTCACAAATACAGATCAGTAACTCTTAACTATTTGACGAAATGCACGTGATCCAAAACTGAGAATTTAAAGACTGAATAGGTAGGGATCTTACAATGGTATCAGAGCCAAAGTTCCTGCAAGCCTGTAGGAAAAACAATCTTAAATCAAGCATGAAATCAGAAGAAAAACTTTGGTTGGTTAAAGCACTTCAAGAAGCTGGTGACAAGCTTCATAATAATAAACCAAGGAATGTTGTTTTTAACACCTTGAATGAACTAGAAGGATGTTTGAGTATAGTAGAACATTCACCTTCACACTTTTTACATTTTGTTCGTATCCCTGTGATGTTCACTTTGAAGCAAGACTGGTTGTCGATGCATTCAGATGTTGGAATCAGATTGATGGTTACTTCATGCCTTAGTGAGGTTTTGAGAATTTTGGCACCACATGTTCCCTATGATGATGGCACCATGAAGAAGATATTGATCTTGATGGTTGATAGTTTGCTATACTGATTTTTTTTGCAAAAGTTAGAGCACGTAACCTCCTATTAGATTTAGGATTGCAAGATTTGATTTACGATACGTTTCATCATTTCCTGGCAATAATCAAAAGGGCACATGAAAAAGAGGTCATTGCAGTTATGCAGGATATTATGGTACTAACTATCAATGAGAGTGAAACAATTTGCCAACCTATTTTATCTATGCTATGGGCTGTTTTGAAACAGGAATATGCAATTTCTTCATCTGCATGCACATTGGTTTGCAATGTGTTCAGACGATGTGAAGGGAAGCTTAAGTCTCTCTTGAAGGAAGAAGAGCAGACGAAAGATTGTGTTGAAGAGAATAGTTTCTCTCATGATGAATGTGGAATAGAGTTTCGGGGTGTTCGCAAAGAAATACAAGATAAGAGAATCATCTAAAATTACAAAGAGGATGAAGTTGAATCCTTGTGCATTACAGATCAGTGCAATGATGTAATCATAAGCTCCAATTTCAATAAGCCAGCAAAAGAAGGGTGCTCAAGATTTTATGTGGGTGATTTAGAAGTCAACATTGATAAGTATAAAGAAGGGATGAATTATGCTCATAAGGCTGAGGATTCTACGGTAACTTCTAATAAGTCAATTACTTTTGATGAGGAAAGTGTTCTTACAGATGGAAGCGAATTTGAAGATTCATTGTGTGAAAGTACTAGTCACTTTGGTAAGTACAGAACTTTGAGAGGGCAAAATTTGAAGGATTAATTAGTGGTCACAGGGGAAAGGATTGTGCAAGTGCTGTCAAGAACTGACAATACTCATAAACAACTTGAAGAGCTTATATGGAATCTTCAAAAGAAGGAAAGGAAGATTACAAATGAAATGTCTAGTGCACAACTACAAGCAATCAAGGAAGCATTAGAAAAGACAAAATCAGATTACTTGCAATTACTCAGGGACAAGGACTTTGCTATCAAGTTCATTGAAGACAAAGAAAAAGAAATTGATGAACTTTGCTTACACTTGAGTATGGCTCACTATTCTTCATACAAAGCAGAAAAGATGACAACATTGCCAAATGAGCAAGAAGATAATTCAAATATTAGAGAAATGCAAATGATAGTTGAAAGGATTGATAAAATCCATAGGGAGGAATTGTTATCACATCCAGCACCGGATTCAGATCGGCAAAATGAAGAGATTGAAGGAATTCGGGAAGAATCAGTGGTAATAGATGAGAAGCCAAGGAAATTGACAGGTCATAGTGAACATGTAGAAAGAACTCTTTTGTAGTGCAGCGTGTGGATGGAGAAAGCTAAGCATGCTAAGATGATAGCTGCTCAAGGAAGGGAGAACTTGCAAAAAACTAAGGAAAGGCATAAATACATGGGTTCTCAAACAAAACCAGAAATGAGTGATCAAATTGAGCTTTGTGATCGTCAGAGTACATCAAAAGTTAAACAGCCAAATTTACATGATCAACATGGACAGATATCTCCACAAATAGTGTTAGTGATACAGGTAGCGAATACTTATGAATTTTCCAAATTTCCTTCTCAAAAGGATATGATGATTTATAAGGATGATGTAAAAATATCAATTTTACCATACTTCGATTTGTTGAGTACAAGTGGTTGCACGGATTGGTGTGATTTCTCTTATAATTTCAGGCTATGGACAATTGATGAAGCACTCACTGATGAAGCTTCGATGAATGATGCTTCTCCTTTCCTCTTGATGATTGATGTTGAAGATGATGTTCAGATTTGGGATCCTGGGGTTTGCATGATTGGCAGACTATTTTACTGTGAAGCAAATTTTAGATGTATCTGAGAGCAACGGATTCCTGCTAAAGAATTCGTGAGATTCATTTGGGACCCAGTGATTTGGTACAGATGACAGTTGATTCAGCATTCAGAAATTTGATTGCTTGAGGACAAGCTCCAGAAGCAATCTTGGGACAGGACGACCTGTAATGTCCCAATTTGAAAAGGTTTGAAAGATAAATTAATTTCTAAAGTTTAAACAACATTATATTTAATTATTTAATATTTTAATCAAATAAATGATAAATATTAAATAATTATTTAAAACTTTAGAAAGTTAGTTAATTAAATATTAATTGTACGGGAATGTAACTAAAAGCACTTGTTATATAAGATTCTCGGAAGAAGTGCATCAGAGGATGTGAGAATTTGATAATTTATTTTATTGATTTGAGAAGTTCTCTCAAATTTGTTCTCAGGAATGGATGCCTAGGAAGGCCATTTTTCGTCAGTGAAGGATCTGACCTAGATGGGGCTTGGAAGAATCAAGTAGGTTCTTCAGCATGTTTATCAATGAAGATTGACAAGAGCAGGTATGTGGTTTGACAGAAGTTTTCAGAATAAGGAAGATATGATAATATCAAATAAATGTATCCAGAAATATTTGTTTATTTCAGAAGGGTTGTCGTAATAAGAGTAATGAGCGTTTATTTTTGAAGACATTTGATTAAAGTTATTGGTGGAGGGGTTCATTATAATATTCATCCATATCTGCGATTACTATTGGATGAGATTATTTGGCATTTGATAATAGTATTTTATGTGGGGCCCGATTAAGAACTTGGCGCAACAAATATGTTATATTTATCGGGCTATGGAATGAAGGCACAAGGCATAAATATTTAAATATTGTGAATAATAGTGGAGAAGTATATCTACAGGCCATTTTTTACAAGGAACTATAGTTGGGGGAAAAATATTTGAAATAAGCGCTTCCTATTGGCTGAGGTCGTTGAAGAAATACCAGACGTTTTAAAACCGTAGCTGCCTGTGTGAGGATTTACTATTCGCATTCCTGATATAGATTTGGCAAAGGTTTAATTGGACGCGTATACATATTGGGTGTTTGTCCCTGAGCGGGGAGTTTGTATTTGCAGACAATATTCATAATTTGGAATTATTTAATAGTCTGAGATAAATTATGTGCTTGCCGTGAATCATTGTCTGGGCTCAACTCCATGTTTTAGGCTGGTGTGCAGTATACTGGGAGCGACAGGTCTGAGAAATAGTGTCGTTTCACCTAACATCTAGTTTGACTAGAAGTGGTTGGAAATGGAAGTTCATATTGGGAATGCAATTCTTTCCAGATTTGGTCTTTATCAAACAAGGTCGTCACCAGAGGAGAACTTGTATGCAGTCCATCCTCAAAGTTTCAGTAATCAGCTGGCTTAATCAGTCTGGATGGCTTGGTTTGACAGGTCAATTTGAAGGTTTTGAAAATATTGATCCCAGCACAATCATAATCAGTTTGGCAAGAACTCAAAAATACCAAATCAGTGGGCCTGTTTGTTTCGTGGAATTGACCAGGAATTGGCATTTCCGAATTCCAGAATTGTTCAATTCAGTGTTTGTTTCCAAAATAGAAAATTGGAATAGGTTTTTGCGAATTCTAATTTTGGGCCATTTTGAGCATTCCACAATTCCACCTCAAACCCTGGAATTGGAATTTAAAAGTGGAATTGGAATTGAGAGTATTATTTTGGGAAGGAAAATCCATTCCCATTTTTGTGTCAATATTATATTGCTATAAGGATGTATATATATACATGTGCGTATATATACACGTGTATATATACACATGAGTGTATATATACACATGAGTGTATATACACATGTATATATATACTCATGTGTATATACACACATGTGTATATATAGTATATATACATGTATGTATATATACACACGAGTGTATATACACATACGTATATATACACAAATGTGTGTATATATGTGTATATGTGTGTATACACACATGTGTGTATGTGTGTATATATACATGTGTGTATATGTGTATACATGTGTATGTATGTATATATATGTGTGTGTGTATACACACGTGTATGTGTATATATACACACGTGTATATATACACATGCATATATAGTATATATACATGTATATATATACACACGAGTGTATATACACACATGTATATATACACACATGTGTGTATGTGTATATATGTGTATGTGTGTGTATATATATACGTGTGTATATGTGTATACATGTGTATATACATGCATGTATGTGTGTATATATATGTGTGTGTGTATATAATAATATATACACACATGTGTATGTGTATATATACACACAATACACGTGTATATATACACATATGTGTGTATATACACGTGTATTGTGTGTGTATATACCAAAGTTCCATGACTCTGACCCGCCCATGACTCGGCAAGGTCGACTCGACCCGCGACTCGCCTATGACTCGGCAAAATGAAAAATAAAGATTTTTTAGGATTTAAAACTTGTTTCAGGCACCCATTATTGAGTAAAGCTTAAAAACACTATAACATTGTCAAATAGAAGCTAATATGATCACATACATAAACATACATCCATCGCATAAGTACAAACGTAAATTGTAGCTGAAGGAAATAGAAAACATAGATATGCAGAGTTATAAATAGTGTCAAATGTATATATAATCCATGAAATCCATGACATCAAACTTTCATGGTTCACCAATTAAACTCAAGGGGATTAATGAATCCACTATGTTCTTTACTTTTTCATTAAATCTGTTGGTGTATCCTTTATGTCAAATTCTGGTACTTTGCTTTGATGAAACAGTGTTCTTTGCACTAAGAATCGGGTATTATGTGCATTATTTATTGATTATTTGTGCATTTTATGGGGGTTTGTCTGTAGAAACATCCTTTAATACAGCCTAGGGATTAAAAACATCCTTGTATATGAACACTGATGTTGTCATCACCCAA
>MU227231.1:351609-373233 GCA_018584345.1 Thuja plicata | reverse complement strand
AGAATCCTGAATTCCCTTGTTTGGTTATCCTCCCCTTCGTACAGCTCTGTACGTGCATCGTCTGCTTCGGGGTTTATTTCATCAACAGACAATCCCATTGTCTCCGTACGCCATCCAGTTCCGAGTTTGTCTAGGCAACGGCGCCAAATGTTTACCCGCTGGGGTAACCTAGTCTAATTGTAGTATGCACAGAACATGAATATATAAAGTAAAGGACAAGTATTCTATTTATTCCAGTTAAGTAATTACAACATTGTCTTCGCATTCATGATGCCTTACCCGAAGGTAATACCAGTATATAAAGGTCCGAAGGGACGCGACGGTTGACAACCGCACGCAACTCCCTAGCCTCCGGACGTAACTAATTCCCAACGGATACATCCGTACATTACACCCGACAACAGTTAACATCTCTGAATCCCTTGTTTGATGTCCCCTTATTTGCAAACTTTATTTCAAATCCTCATTATATAGGCTGCTAGTCTAGTTTTCTTGAATGGCCTTGCATGCGGGATGGAGTCTATATTTTGTTTTTTGACTCTATTCTTGTAGTTGTTTGCCTAATTTGTCAGTACATAATCAACTTGTTTTCTGTTTTTAGTTATATTTTCTATTTTATTTCCCCTTTGCACTTCCTCCAAACAACTTTATTTAGCATATATCCAGCTAGGTTTGTGTTATTGTATAAAATATAAATGATCCTCATAACTCTGTTGGGCAGGGTAGTGAGTTATTATGAGGGCCATGACTGTCGTGGCCGGGTCATAGACCACGGACTCAGCGAGTCATGACCCATGACTCGTCAAGTCATGTAAACGGGTCATGAAAACCTGCCAGGGATGACTCGACCCGCGAGTCATCATAACTCGCATGACTCGCTGCGAGTCATGGAACACTGGTATATACACATGTGTGTATATATGTGTATGTGTGTATATCTGTGTGTATACACACATGTGTGTGTATATATGTGTACGTGTGTGTGTATATGTGTATGTGTGCAAAAACAAAATTCCAATTCCAATTCCAATTTTGTGGAACCAAACACAGAATTTGCATCTTCTCAGTCATCTTCCAGGTGAACCAAACGGGACAAGCCCATATCTAGAATTCATTTTCAGAATAGCAGAATTCCAGAATTCAGTTGAATTCCAGAATTGGCTATTCCAGCATTAATTGTTTGATGAAATGCACATGGATCCAAAACTGAGAATTTAAAGACTGAATAGGTAGGGATCTTACAGACATGCAGAGTGTCGTCATCATAGTTCATTTAAATTATGCTTCTCCATCCCCCAACACTATTTGTTTCATCACAAGGGAGTTTGGGAGAGGAAAAAAATTCACTTCAAATTCCCACTTCTACTACTCCACTCCTAGTCATATACTAAAACTATAGAAAACAAATCATCGCAAAGGAAAACGTAAGGTGACATTATCACACTCATACCCAAAGGCTAAACAAATTATATTTGCCAGTCTAAATGCATGAGACCGCAAAATAATGATCCTTCCAACTCACAAAACATAATTTTGTATTCTTTCAAAAATGCAACAACCACCAATAACAAGTCGAATTCTGCGATTAAAGAGCCTCAAGCTTTTCGCACAAAATTAAAACTTACAAATTCAAAAATCTAAACATATCCTTCAATTCAAAATGGAAAGAGAAGTCCACTTTCAATCGTATAAATTGTACAAAAATCTTGCAAGAATTTTTGGGGGTCAATTTAGGTTTTTTACAATTTTAAATCTACAAACTTAAAATTGCACGACATATATCTTCCTAGCCCACATTCAAACACAAATACAAATCATATACATATCCCAAACAAAGTGGAAGCATAACCAATCCCTTCATTTTCAAGAAAATGCATAATTTGATAAAATGGAAAATACCTCAATACAGTGAAGCACAAACAATGGAGATGAGGTCCTCCCACGATGAAATCAAGAATATAACTCTGCAATTCCGCAACAAGAGACAAGCTCCTCGTCCAATCCTCCCTCCAAAATTTTTAAAATACGGGGTTTCTTTATCTCAATCTTTTTCTTCCCAACCTCTCTCAAGCAACAAGCAATAATGAATCCATAAAAGCTTTCCAAGAACCCTTTTTTTATCTCTTTTGCTTTTTGAATGAAAACTCGAATCCAAAAAGATCCAATCTTCCATTTCCAACAAAAGCTAGTTCTTTCACAAAAGAACATAATGCCCTTTTTCTAAACAAAATTAAATATTAACCTTTTTGACATCTTTACCCACACATTTAAATCAAATGCAATAAAAGATAATTATCATTGACTCAGATAATTATTAAAACCCCTAAGTGACCCTAAATTGCAAATTAGTCATTTTGAATGAATCAACTAATGTTTCCAAAATTCATACAAAAGTAAATTAAATTCAAACAAGGCACTTTTTCTAACATATGATAAATTGCATATAAGAATCCCAATGACACTCCACTAAACAAATTGCATTTTATCATTACTAATAAACCATTAGGAATAAAATAACGCACAAGGAATGCATACAATTTTAAAAATTTGCACAATACAGATCCAAAATCACATACAATTTGGATAATTGTCAAACTATATAAACACATTACAAATGTTTTGCCATGATAAGGTATAGACATTTTAACACCATCAAAACTACCAAGAACTCAACTCCAAATTAAACACTATTGGTTTTGTTTGTGCCTACATGCTCAATACAAGCATCAAGCACATCTATACAATACCATAGTCAAAGCTAAAATAACCTAAGTTGTTAGTTTTGGTTCATATCTTTGTTCGGGTTTGTGGATCTAGCAAATTTTTGGGGGGTTGGGTTCATCTTGATCTTTCCCACACAAGAAACATATAAAAATCATAAATGTATATTTATATTCTATGTTACTGGGTCCTCTATTTTGACCCCAATTTGTGTGTGGGTTCGGTCCTGGCACCGGTCTTTTGCTGGTTCTTTCCTGGGTACGCATAGGCAGTACCCTAGGCATACCCAAGGAGTACCCAGAAGGACTCTGCATACCCACAGCCAGTGAGCCCAAAAAACATTTTTTACATTAAAAATATATATATTTTAACATTAGAAAATATATTTTTTAACAAAAAATATATATTTTTAAAATTAATAAAAATATACTTTTTAGCATTAAAAAAAGCATTTTTTATTTGAAAACTCTTCCCAACAATGAGAGATATATTTCAGAAAATTATAAAATATCAAAGAAGTTTCATGGGATATTTGAATTCGAGTCAACATTTCATGGCAATATAGAAAACTCTAAGTCTAACCAAGTATTAGACCAATGATGAATCATGATCACAAAATCTGCAAAAGACATCCCCTATTGCAAATCTCTACATCTTCACAGTAAAAGCCAAAATCAAGGATTATCTTGTTTCATACAGTGAAAAGTTTGTTTAGTATACAAGGACTTCCATAGACAAAGTTGGCATGCTATATTCAATATTCATTATACTGCTGAATACAAGTTAAGTCATAGTTGGCAAGAAATGCCAATTTCATTAATGCAATGTATTTGCAAAGACAACTCAGAAAAATCTCATTTAAGGTCAAATTGGAACATAAGCAATTATCGTTTTACTTAACCATTCCTCTTTGTTAATGAGTTTGACAACAAAACATTGAAGGCTTTAGATTCTCAGAAAAGTATGAACTCATGCTCATATGTCTATATAAAAATCATGATTCCTGTATATAAAAATCATGATTCCTATTCAATTACTCATGCTCACAAAGGTTCTATAATGTCTATGATGAATGCTTTATCAATGTTATCATATGAATATTTGACATTTTCTTAAATTTTAATAATTTCCTTATTTTTTGATAGCCGACCCCTGAAAATGGTCAAAAGTACCCCCGTACCAGAAACACGTCCCACCTTCCCCTACCGTACCCATCCTAAAAACTTGGGGTAGCATAGAATTGTATACCTTTATGAATTAAACAACTACTAGGCTTATTGCAGAAAGAAAATCTATTAATATCAAGGTTTTATTCCATAGCATCATGTCGTCCAAGTTCTAACAACATTAAGTCTAGAGTAAAAATTGATTGTTTGTGCCTCCTCCTTGATTGCGTATTAAAATAACTGGTTATCTACTTGTCATGTCCCCTTTCTGAATAGGATCTAATAATAATAGATAATGATTGTAAAATTAGAATTTTTTTTTTTTTTAAGCCAAAGTGGACAAGCCACCATAATTATATTTATATAAACTGATTCAAAGACTCATCCGTGGAAGAATCAGGAAGAAACCCCGGAATCAGTCATATACATGCAATATAATAATATAGTACTTTACATTTGGTTTTCAACAAGAAAACCACGAATCCATGAAAGGTTGTAGAAACAAACCCCCAAAACCCACTAATATGGTAAATACAAACATAAGTCACTTTCGTTGAGATCCCCCAAAAGACCCATCAAGAACAATTTAGAATATTAAAATTACTAATAATAATAATATTCAAGAATGAAAATAAATAGATAAATAATAATTATAAGTAGATAATCAATACCCAATATAATTAAATAAGTACATAATAATATATACCATTAAACATATTATAATATGTATATTAAATATATCAAATATTTTATATATATATATATATATATTTGATAAATAATGTAAATTTTATATACTTATTATCATAATTGATTATTTGACATATTATATATATATAGATATTCATTATCATAATATAAATTAATAAAATACAAATATATATTGATTAAAAATAAAATAAACAACTAACCAATATAAAATATACCAAATGGCAAATACAAATATGAAAAAACATAATATATTAAATCAAATAATAAAGCGACAAAAAGGAGTGGACGTTAAAATTTTATCTATCTATCTATCTACATATCGCTACCACACTGGTATATATAGAAAAACGATCGAACAAAGGGGGGGGAGAGTGAATAGCAGAGCGAGGAAATAAAAAAAAACCATGGAAATTGCCGAATCAATGATGAGGCTTCTCTAGGTTGAGTTTCCAGTTGGACCTGGGGCTGGCATAGTATAATCATTTCATTATCCGAAGGATCAAACAATTTATCATTTTTGGGCATTGATTGTTCGATCAATTACCCTGCTCACAAAGGTATCGTTTCCATTCAACAATTAAGAGAACACGGGACAAAAGACTTGTATGTGACATCCTTGATTAAAGTTGGGACTATATCGATTATATTCTGAAGTCATAGAAACACAAATATCATTGCGGTTGATCTCTAACTCACTCATTCAGCTATGCACATAGTTTAGAGGCATTGACACCCAGCTTAATATTTCCGCTGAGCATCATGACTATAATGGAGGCTTCTATGGATGAGTGCTTTAGGAGTGAAGCAATTTGTGGGTTCCTTCAGGAACGGCTCTTCATCATTCTCAGCGCTTAAGCATTATAGTTTGTACGTGTTTGGACAGTAGAGTCCTAGAACGCAAGAAAGAGAAGACACTTAGTCGTTGTTATTCCTTGCATAGATGTGTAAGACAAAAGGGTGGAATTGATTTGATTAGAAAATCATAGCTGAGTGTGTTTTGCAGCTGGGCAATCACTCTCCAGTCAGCATGACAAGGGTAGGCATTTGTGATGTGGAGGAGCCGTTGGAAGAAGTTGATAGCCTGTGTATTGAAGGGGAGTTGAATCTCAATAAAGACACCGCCTTCAGAAGTGTTTGCACTCACAGCCAAGATGTGAAGTACTGTTGAGCATCGACCCCCATATCTGTGTGCTTTCCACTTGCTATGCTATTTGATTATCACTCCCAATGCTGAGTGCTGTGCTGGCAGACCTGCATATTCACAGAGGTCCGGTTTGCAATACAATACTTTACAATTAAGGGACATTACACAATATTAACCAGTAAGAAGCAAGGCAAACTTAAAATAATTTCATAGTAGATATTACAAATCCAAACTTTAATGGCGACTTTTAGAACAAATTGAGTAAGGTCTTGGGGACATTACACTACCAGCAGAACATCTTCTTTTTGGGTGTATTTTTCACAGGACCCAGGTAGAAGGTCCAGACAGTTTTGGGTCATAGTTGTTCCTGGATCACTTGAAACTTGTGTCCTGGGAGACCCAATTGGGGGTGACCTCGTGTAGTTACAGTCATTTGGCCTGGTGCTCTAGGACAGTTGTCAGGGACATGTGGCATGCTTCATGCTCACCAAATGTCTAGTATTTATGTTTTTGTGCTGTCCTTGGCCTGCTGCTCTAGGACAGTTGCCAGAGGCATGCTTCATACTTGCCACATCTATTTTTTCATAAAAGCCATATGCTAGATGGTTTTAGAATAATGAATCTAGACTCTTTAATCCAAAATTTTAAAAAAAAGTATATTACTCTAATTTATATAAAGTATGACATTACCTTTGCATCCTTATTGACTTGCTCAATTTATCGTTGTATTGCAATATGATATTTTTGTTATTGCAAATTTATTGATAACTCATCCTAAACCTTAACTCAAGACAGATGTTTCTGATAACTACTGTGAAATTTACATTGGGACTCCTTTTGTCCACATTTATATGATTGTCCCTTAAGGTCTTTGTAGTGTCTCCATACTTTTTCACATCATATTTCAGATATCCCATTTGTCCCAAGCATCACAGCTACTATTTTCATAGACTTTTATAACAAAACACAGTTCATATCCATTGTTGAGTGCTAATTCATTTCTATCCTATTTATGAATTTCTGACCCATTTTTCAATGTATTCCTCCTTACCACCTATGGAGAAATTCTCAGTGAGAATAGCCATATACCCATAGGATTCCTTTCCACACTAACTAAGAAGAAATTTGTATGACAATTAAAGTGCAATAAATAAGCTTGCTCAAAATAACCAGTGAGATAAAAATTTCAATAAACAGAACATATGATACCAAACCAAGAATACTCTGAAAAACGAAAATAGTAGTGTGCACCTCCATAGTCCAAAAAAGAATTACATGACAATTTTTACCTGTGGGTTTGCCTTGATGACAAGAACAGCTTCCACAAACTGCATCAAAACAAATAAACGACAGTGAATTGCTAGATATAAAGAAAGCTCATACTTATGTGTTTAAATCAAGTTCTTCTTAGTCTTTCAAAGAACCAATTAAAACATCCCCACCTAAGGAAACATGATTGAAAATAAGCCAAATATGATTGTGAGGAAGAGAGAATTCAAGTGATTCATTCTCAATACAGGCTCTTAGGTATGATACAGCAATATATTATTGATGAATGCTAATTCTTTTTCCTGTCTTCTAAATCTAAACCTAAATTAATGATATTTATATCTCTACCAATTTCACATAAGCTAGAAAAGAAATTGCAAGCATACATAATATTATCAAATATATAATATCTAAACATAAGTATGCAAAAAAATCCTTTCTAAACCCTTGGAAAGGAAATGCTAGCTTATGTTGGTGGTTTCATAATCTAGACAAATTAATTGAATGGGTTTTATGATCTAATATATGACCAGAATAAAAAGTTTTCACAGCTTATTTGATTGATGAAGATTGATATTGTTACTCTGTCATGGTCACAGGAATCTATGTATGGTTTTGTTGCTCATATTTTCCTTCGGAATTCTTTTCCCCCATTTTTTCACAAGCTATTCAGTTTCCCACAATGTTTATTGATTGGTCAAACTTAAAGAGTTTACAAGTTATGTTGCTCCAGCATGTAATAGGTTGTAAATAAATGATTCCTCAATGCATTTTCTGAGTTGATTTTGTTGTCAAGACTCTTATATTGAAAAGGTATTTGAGTTCATTTTAAAATTCATAAACTAAGGTCCCTAAGTGATTCAACCATAACATATAGGCCATGAGTAAGAAGTTATATTTATATTGATTAAAGTAGATCAATGACACTCAAAAATAAATCAAAATACAATAGAAAAATACCACAAATTCTTGGAACTAAAGTCACTAGCAACTAAAAAAATGGAAACCTAATTAAAGTAACCCAATGCAGATAAACCCTAACCACATTTTAAATTACAAATAAAAACAGCTATGAAGATGGAGCCCATAAAGAAAAACAAGTAGAAAATGAAGGTCAAATGGGAAGATTAAGATTGTAGGCCAGCACTGTCACAAGACTCCATCTATAGTCTACAATGTACATAATCATCCACCACCACAATATAGCCAACACAACATCTAATGATATCCATGGCATACATTACTAGGCTAAAAAGTATCATGATTGGCAATCCTAGAAGGGGGTATAAGTCCTCTCCGATGTTTTTTATTGAGAAGTGTTAGCCTCAAAAAGCAAAAGGGCCAAGCAACTCTGGCTAAACAGCTTGTTGAATCTTTGTACAAAAATAATATTTCCTCTAAATCTCATAGTAGAGAGGACATAATTAGAGTGCAAATCCTTTTTACACTATTCCATGGGCACACATCCCCAAAGATCTAAGTGACATTCAAAATCCCAAAGATGGGGGGCAAGGAGAAAACAGTTTGCTCAGGGCACCCCTAATTTTTCAAACTAGGGATGTCCTTGGTGACATCATCTATTTTTTGGCACATTAGAAGATGCCCCTTGTCCTCATCCCCAATTCAATTGATGGACATCTTGCTTATACAAACTAAAATAGTTCCCCAAATCTCATATAGATTGGACATCTAAAACTAGAGAACTCCCCATTTTTTATGTGCTCCACAAGGAAGTGTCCTCAGGGGCCTAGTTGACTTCCCAAATATCCAAAGCTTGGAAGGGCAAGGATGAAACATCCCACCACACCCTCCTATGTCTCCAATTTTTTTTGTTGCACCAGAGGTCTCTAATTTGTTTTAGTGTGGCTGTCTCAAAGGACATCACCCATTTTTGGGTACATTGGGAGAATCCTCAATACACCCAAGGAACATAAGCAATCGTATCAGGGACACACCTAAAATGACAAAAAATGGGGACATCCTCATCTGACAATGACACAAGAGCATGCCTATGCGATTGCAATCCACAGGAACATCTTCATTTGACAAGGATGCTCAAGGACATCCCCACTACAGAAAAAAAAAAAAAAAAACAGGGAACATTGGATGGAAGGGCAATGTTTGTCCCTATCCCCCCATTGTGTCCCTCCGTCATTCTCCTAATGATTTATAAAAAAAGTAAAGAATCAAGAAAACAAGACATTCCTCAATCATATTGAGGATGGCAGGGCCTCTCCTGATGGTCTGCACAAAAAAAGCCCAAAAACTTTAAAGAATTTTTATCTTAAATATTAACAGCATAAAAAGGAATCGCACCAAAGCTCGTCACCCTTCAAGATCCCTAAACCCATTTCAATGTGTTCACCAATTACAAAAAGAGAAGAAGAAAGAGGAGAAAACAGGAGAAAGAGAAAGAGGGTTAGACTCTTCAAATTTGCATTCACTAACACCAAGTATGTACATCCAGTCCACCCTTTCTTATTTGGTTTAATTTTCCAAGCCATTTGGCATTTTGTTTAAGATTTCAAAATTGTTTATGGATTCAAGATTGTAGACCAATATAAAATACAAATCTTATTCAACACACTGAATCAGTAGACAATGAATTGTAGACCTATATAAAATTTGTTTAGGTTTTAAATGAGAATGAATTGCCGTTTTTAGTTTTTGCACTTGACCTAAATCTGTTTTATTTTATTTTTTCTAGCACTTGACATGGGTTTAAAAATGTTTTTTTTCCCATTTGTCAAAGGATTTTAAAATGCCCTTTTGTTTGCTTGCACTGTTTGTTTGAAAGAATCAAATGTTTGGTTTGGAGAAGCACCAAAACAAGGGCTGCATAGATATCTGCATGAACTTTCATTGACCAATACAAACAGAAAAAACAAGGACATAGTACAATAAGGGACAGTTTGAAACTAGTTCAATAGAGAATAATTAAAAAAATTATTAACATTGTAGACAATAGTGAATTTATCTCCAACTTATCAAGAGTGATTTAATTAAGATATTTCAGCAAAGGAAAACAGCAGCAGCCTTCTTAACAAAAAGTTTTAAGGGGTCAATTGTTGGTTCATGAAAAGTTCTACTTGGGCAGAGAAGCTGACTTGTTTTGTTTGCATTTTAAATAGGCTAAGAGAGTTATTTTCTATTTTTGATTGCTATATATTTTTTGTTTATATCTCCACCGAGAAAAATGAATGAATAATTTGATTTGGGAGTTAAATGCTATTTGCTATCATTCTTATAATCAGCACAAATCTTAAAATTATTTGTAAATCAACAAAAATGGACATAGAAACGATCACATATAGGGTACACAATTCACATAAAAGTAAACTTATCTTGGCAAGACCTTTTGAAGAAAAAACCCAGCATCAATTCACTACCACTCACTACAT
This sequence comes from Thuja plicata, assembly GCA_018584345.1. Classification (NCBI taxonomy): domain Eukaryota; kingdom Viridiplantae; phylum Streptophyta; class Pinopsida; order Cupressales; family Cupressaceae; genus Thuja; species Thuja plicata. The sequence goes on along the minus strand of MU227231.1, from coordinate 362,821 downwards.
TACCATTAAATAAGATACAATAAGAAATCTGAATTAGGTGTCTCCACTTTATCCTCCAGCTCTAGCAGAATATCGGTAGAGCATCTACTGTCATGTCCCCCATTTGATTATGAATACTAGTCAGTGAGCTTCTAACGTGACTTAGTCTATATCCATGATCAATATTAAAGGCTAATCAAAATATAATCACCAGGCATTGTTGGGAAAATAGCATCCATGCAGTTACAGCAACATAATTCACCGCAATATGATTTCGAACATAGAAAAATGTTCAGACACGGTGGCTCCCAATAAGATATAAAGACAGAAGATCGTACTTGTTCTTAATTTCAAACATGAGAAAGAATGCAATCTGCTGACAAAGTAATACAAACGCCACTTTAGGATTATTATAGCGATGTGCATATCTGTGATTTGAATTAACCAAACGGTGCCGGGTCACAACGCAGGGTATAATCCATCACGAGTCTGATGAAGGTGTTCAACACAAAGGTCGAAAACAAATGTATCAATGGAGACGATTACTAAGAACAGCACATAATTTCAATGATCTAGTGAATCGTTATGATGCAAGCGCAATTAGTTAAGATTATTAATTATCCACGTCAAGTATAGAAAATTATTTAACCACTGTTCAATACTTGGAAAGGCACAATTTTAATCAGGCGTCGATTAAGGAATTAATTAAGTCTTCCTTGGTGGTAACAACACTTAAGTCAAACAAATTATACTTAAAGACGATGTTGTTATATGATACGATGATCTTAGACAGTTATATTCCAAGAGTTGTGACCCATTGAACATGAACAGTATAAGAAGGGATTCCTAATCATTCATTCAATCATGGGAAGGAATGAGAAATAGATATATTTGATGCTCTTCACAAGGAAGAGGCGAAAAAGGAAATGAATCATATATATTGCCAGCAATCATCAATGAGTTAACACCAATGTTCCATGACTTGCCGCGAGTCATGCAAGTACCCTGGGTCGGCGGCTCGGCGGGTCAAAATGACCTTGACCCGTGACTCGGCGGGCCAAACCATCTGACCTGACTCGCCGAGCTTGTGGTCCATGACCCAGCCACGTGGCAGCCAATTTGGCATTGAAAAAAACAAAATCAACATTTTTAATTAAAAAATCACTCTGTAAAAAATCCTTGAAACTTTGTGTTAACTGAAAATGACCTTGACCTGTGACTTGGCGGGCCAAACCATCTGTCCCGCGAGACTCGCCGAGTCAGCGGGTCAGTGGCTGACTTGCCGAGTCTGTGGTCCATGACCCAGCCACGCGACAGCCAATTTGGCATTGAAAAAAAAAATCAACATTTTAAAAAATCACTCTATAAAAAATCCTTGAAACTTTATGGGTTAACTGATCATCTTGGTCTACAAGGTCCAACTCTGCACACACAGCTGGATGACCTTGGAACTTAGCTCTGTGAATTGCAAAAAGACCTTCAATAAAGAACTGTACTCGTTTATTAATTTTCCCCTCATGGAGAATACCTCTAAATCTCTCAAAAATCCAAGAGACCTTTGGGCGAAAAATCTTGCAACAAAGACCCACATTCTTTCACAAATCCAACAGCAACCCCTATAGTATCATCCATAGGATTCTCTAGTAAAAGGGTGAGAAGTTCCAAGGCAATGATCTCACGTGCAACTTGTTGATTCACTAAATGAGCTATAAATTTTGCTGCTGCTATCAACATGTGCTTGTCATTGCGTTTGTATGTTCTTTTGAGCTGCACAACAATTCTTCGCAAAAGCAGATTGCCAATGTCAGGAAACTTTGTATTTACCACGGCAACCAAGGCAGCAAAAACATCTGTAAATGCAGGGGATGCCATTTGGGATTTCATACATGACCTAAAAAATAGACCCCTTCCACGGATGAGATTCTCTGCAAACAACTCTGGAATGATGTTCCTGATGTTGGATGCATTTACCTTGTTTACTAACCCATTTATAATTTTATACTCTTCCGAAGGGCATCTCATGTCATGTGTTGGTATTCCACGCTGCTCTTCTCTTGCACATCTTTCATCATTTTAAAAATCGTTAAAAATCTCTAAATTTCAAGGGTTTTTTTCATTTTACCAAGTCACGAGTTGAGTGGGACTTGCCGAGTCCGAGCCGAGCCGAGTTCGGGAACTCTGGTTAATACTGATTACAGAATATATATATATAGATATATATTGATGTATATGTTAATAATAATGAAATCAGAATTACATATCAGTTATGTTGTATATTATATATATATATATATATATATTCGTAAAAAATAAGATAATAATATATACATAGCCTATTCCTTAATCACTCGCTAATACTGTTAAGAGGATAAGTTGGTTTTGTCAAGGAGAGATGGAGTAAAACCTCGCAATGTAGGAGGAAAGTCCCAAGATGGGTAAGGACGTGTATTTCCAATGCCTTTTAAGCCCCGTTTGGTTGCGGGAATTAGAAAATGCTGAATTTGATCAAATGCTGGAAATGGTCACATCATGGATTTGATATTCCAATTTTTCGTTTTCGGAATATAGTTTGGACTGTTTGGTTGACCCGGAATATGAGTGAGAAGATGCATTTCCTCCGTTTGGTTCCACATTTTGAAACTGGATTTGGAATTTGAGCATTTTTTTTTTTTTGCACGTGAACCCCCAAAAAATCCTGGTTGTTCATATGCATCCTGATTTATCCCTAGTCATGTTTTCCGAGGCAACCCAATTAGGAATGATAAGCAGTGATTATGTATTGATCATTACCGACACATTTTCTAGTCTACTCGAATCCTTCAGCGCTACTTCTCTCGTCTCTAAGAATGGTGTGTTGTGGACCAAAAGAAAACTCGAAGAAACCGACCAGCCAAGGGTGAATGAATTTGCTATTAGATGGAAGCAGTGGTTTAGAGCCCAGAATCATACAAAACCAAGCCTGGATTTAAATGCTTGGAATTTCAAGGTTTTTGACGGTGGAAAGAAACTGTTGAAGCAGATTTTAAAGACAAACTTTGTCGGTCTGAGCAGTGTTCGAATAAGTCATGAAAGGGGAGAACCTTTGGAGAGCTCATATGATATTATCAATGTTGTTGGGAATCATCGTAACGTAATTGGGCGTGGACAGAAAAGGGCCTAAATATGTCTTCAAAAGGAGAAATTCATTGGGGCGGTGGATCAACAAAGACGCCATGTGGGTAGGAGATACCCGCGCCAGGAAAGAAACTAAGAATAGGGGTGCCTTGGCAACCAGGGTTTACAAAATTCGTCGAACTAAAAGCTCATGTCAGCGTAGATGCACAAAACAAGACTTACGACATTACATGCTTCTGTATTGATGTTTTCATATCGATGCTCAATAGATCATGGCATTTAAAATTAACCTATAAATTCATACCTCATGGAACTGGCGATGTCGCTGCAAGCTACTATGATGACCTCGTCCTCCAGGTCTATTACCAGGTTTATTCACTTGCTTGCACGCGGACCTCAAAATTGTTATTTGTTTGTACACGGACACGAAATGGTTTCAAAATGGGGATTGAAAAAACGGGAATTTGGCCCTCAAATTCCAATTCCACCTTTTCAAGTGGAAGATGTATATGCTCATTTTGGGTTAAAACGAGCATATACATTTTCCTCTTCCAATTTCATTCTGCACTGCCAAACTGAGGATTTGACAAAATCGGAATTAGGAAATGCCAATTCCAGCCTAATTCCCGCAACCAAACAGGACCTTATTAGGGGAAAAATTCCTGAGATGGGTATGAACATGCATTCCCAATGCCTTGAGGGAGCCTACTTTTAGATTAGTGTCCAAGTCCCCTAAGGACAAGTAAATCCCCATCCTTCTTAAGGTTATTGATTAGGAGAGAAGTAAGGAATTAGGGCTTAAGTATGTATTATGAATCAATGATTGTTTCTTAATTTAATATGATTTAAATGCATAGTGATGTATGTTAATCTTTGGGAATTGGCAACCTCCTAGTAGGGAATGTTACAAATTGCCATTCACAAACGCAATCCAAACCCTAGTTGGGAATTTTAAGCTAAATAAAGTCCCAATTGGAGACATTACATCTCCTTACTCCAAAAGCAACCTATAAGAAACCACTACCCCATGCCCCTTATAATTTACTTATAGAGTAGCAAGATACATGAAACTACAGATGGTAATTACAAATAAGAATCCAAAACCATGGATTTACATCCCCCAAGACCACCTAAGTGCAACTCTTCACCTACCTTTTGACCTTCTAAGGTCAAATAGGTCTACCTAGAGAATGGTGCCCAACTTGTGACTTCGTATTCTATCTTGAAGTAGTCTTCTTTTCAAGTTTGATTAAATATATTGTAAGTTTGGATGGCATAGCCACCACATAATAGCCCATTTCATTACCAGCTTTGTATGCAAAAGATTAATGTCCCAAGCACTTGTATGTGCTCACTTTACCCACATCAGGGTCCACGCGATCAGTAAGTGCAAGGGTTTGCATCTGCAATCTAAGAATCCAATCACCATATGCTCTCACATTGCCCACATTGGGATATGGGCGATTTGAAAGTGTGAAGATTGATGCATTTCATCAAATAGTTATGAAAATCTCAAAAAACAGTTAATTTAGGAACATTACAATGGTGATCTTATCAACTTATGATTCATAGCAAGAAATCAAAACAAAATTTCTTTAGAACCTCTTATCGATTTGGTAAAACAATTGTTAGATATAAACAAATTCAAATAAATTAAGAGGAATGATGAGGGTAGTAGAAGAATTCAACTAAAACCAAAGAAAATGTGTTTGGAAAAAGAAGAGAAAATGGAAACAGAAGTCCAATAGACTGCAAAGAATTCCGCCATGCAAGTTGAAGGTAAGAATCTTCCATCAGAAGAAGATATTTTATCAGCTTCTAATACTACTTGCCAACAAAATGTTTGTCTTAATGAAGTCATGAAGGAACAGACTTTAATTGTCAAATGCAAAGAGTCCAAAACAGGAAAAGATAGTCCAATCCAAGAACTACCTATCAATCCTCAAATGATTGAGTCACAACCTTATAAGATCGATAATCATAATAGCCATATTGATAGGCCTACATTGTTAGAGAATGTCTTAAATTATTATGAAATTGTGAATCCCAAAGCTGGTGGTATTAATGCAAGTCTCTCAAGAACATCTAGATAACAACAGGAGGATGGTTGGATCATCCCTATGATTTCAAATTAGAAATTGAAAAGAATGATTTTTAAAAACACTCTATTGAGAAGCATGCACTTGAGGAGAATGCTAGTTTTGGGCTTGCCAATATTTTCAGATCAGCTATTGATGGTAAGCAATTTGATTATCTTTGTGATTATTGTTCAAGGCATGAAAGTAATGATACTAGCAAGAGCTTTGATACTTGGTACTATATCATTAAAAATTTGTTGTCATAATAAAAAACATCATTAGGAGGATAAAAAGTTCAAATATGTTTATACATGAGCATGGGATCTGAGAGATATTTCAAGATGCAACAAGGAGTGGAGTTTCAATAAGTTCAATATGTTGGTAAGTGTCCAGCATATCCCCTCGGGATTCGTGTCATGGTTTAACAGCCTCTTGTGAGATCCTAACTGGGACGGTAGCGTTTCCTGAACAGATGCATCTTTTGGAAGAAACAGCCAGCTCAACTCCTTATAAATAATACCAAAGTGGGGTCGCAGGTTTGAATCCCCTTGAGTAACACTGAGGGGGAGATTTTTGGTAAGTGTCCAGCATATTCCCTCAGGATTTGTGGCATGGTTTAACAGCCTCCTGTGAGATCCTTAACTGGGATGGTAGCAGTTTTATGAACAGATGCACCTTTTGGGAGAAACGGCCAACTCAACTCCCTATACAATAACATCATTGCTTATAATTACTTCATCCCATACAATTGGATGACAAGACAATCCAGATTGACCATAGTTGAGTTTTAAAAAAATGTTGTGAATGGTAACAGGGTTCAGGGGTTGCAGCTTATGAAAGGACTAGAAGAAAGGTACCTCCTATTGACAATAACCAAGGTGCAGTTCAGAAACCAAGTATGCAAATTTTTAAGATCCTAGTTGGTTTCAAATCTTATGTAAGGATAGAGAGTGCAAATATCCAAGCTTTGGTCAATATTTGCAAATGCATTTGGTAATCTGCCATGTAGAATTAACGGTGCACATAATAGGGCAGCAGTAATTTCCTTATCTTGCTTTCAGTTCCTAGCATTGGCATGATGTAATTCATATGTAATGGGTTCTATTCGTATGAAAATAATGTCACATTAAGGAAAGGACAGCTTATTAACTTCAAAGGGCAAGAAGGTAATGGTGACTTGTTGTATTTACATCCTCATGATCCTTCATTAAATATTTTCCAATATGAATTAACAAATGATGATGCACATACTTGTTTAAGCAAATGTTTTAAGTTTTGGTCATCGTGAAAAACATTTTTGCATGGAATTTGAGGGAGGATACAGTTTGATCTTGGATCAGGGAAAGACAGAAGTTGCAAGAACAGAGATTCGTATGAATAAGAAACTTTAGCAGGGAGTTAGGCATCAACAAGAAGAGTTCTTGGAGCAACTAGAAGATGTCACAATTGGATGGGAACCAGAAATAATTGCTTCAGAGGACAATTACACATAATTGGGCCGACATGAAGAGGGTAAACAAAAAATTAATTTCCAAGTCAAAAATAGAAATTGTTTCCAAATTTTTTTAGCTTTCAATGAGATTATGAATGATTCACTTGTTAAGATAGATATAGAGGAATTCCCTGATTCAAACTCTTCAACTCATAATTATATCAGGGTGGCATAGCAAAAGCCAACTACATCACAAGGATTGAGAATTGGGAATTGCAAATTCCCAAGATTCATTTGGGAGCTTAGAATTGCAAAATGGTTCAATCAAAAGAAGTTGATCAGCTAAATCAGCATTGCTTGAGGACAAGCAATCTTTGAGAAAAGTGGACTATCATGTACCCTTTTTGAGCTAAGGAAATAATTGAATAATTTATTTTAACTTGCCTACATATAATTTTAATTTTATAAAAAGGCAACTTATAATCTATTAAATTATTATAAAGCACCTCAGAGCATAGTTCAAAATATCGTTATCAGCAACTTATTGCCAAGGGCCAAAAAAAATATCAGCAACTTATCGGCAAAAAATCGAGAACTTAAAAATTGCTTAAATTTAATTAGAAATGCATTTTTTTGCAAAATTCAATGAGGAGATGCATCTAATAAGTCAGTAAATGAGTAAACAAAACAAACAAGCTGAGTCTAGATATATTTAAATGCAAATAGGGTGCAAAATGGCATCCTCATGTGGAATGTTGATGGCTGGTAGCCATAGCCTGGTAGTCTAAACTCTGAAGCAAACTAAAAATAGCAAATTGTCTTTATAAAACTATAAGTAAATACAAGTACAACATCAAAATGGACTACATCTTCCTCTTCCCCTTCCCAACAGCTCTAGTAAAAACTACTGGAGAGGTAGGGGGACTAGTCCTAGAAGTCCGTTGTGCCTATGCCTCCTCCATCTGTACAATTGGCTGTGACTCGACTTATATTATCAAACACAACAATAGGCATTTTATACCGACTACATCATCCCCCACCCAAAAAGAAAAAGTCGTCTTCTAGATGACAAGTATACATCAAGTAATATCCAAGAAGACTAATGACAAGAGTGTAGATAATGACTTGTACTGCACAAACTCAACATTGTAGTGTACTCCAAAAATAAAATAGGGGTTTGGGTGCAACACCCCAGCGAGGTCAAGGGGCAGCGCCCCCAGCGGGGTCGAGGGGCAACGCCCCCTCTGTCAAGACCAAATTAGCACCTTGAGAACTGTTAAGTTTTAGAATAGCTGCAAATGTAATAGCACTATATGTTGTATGTGATTTTCAAATGCAGCAATCTCTCTTTCATTTATATTGAGAATGAGGATAGGAGAGACATGTCCCATGAAGTCTATTCATTATTACAAGATTAATATAATGACAATTGATTATGTAACTACATAAATATATATATATATACACACACGCACATAATATCTCTCAATTATTATTATATTAATTTCTCTTAATACTATTTTAGATATATATCTATATATATTATATCTCACATATATATATATATATATATATATATATATATATATATTCAATAGTCTCATAGGATTTATTCGACAGAAGCTACAAAGTATCAACACTCCCTCTTAGCTAGGGAGGATAAAAATTCATCCAAGAGAGCAACACAAAGTTAATTGTGAAAGTTTTATTTTAGATATCACCTCATTGAGATATTAGAGATATAGTCTGACCAAGAATATCAAGTCTCATGATATTCACCATAACTCCTAAAAATACCATCTCATGATGATGGGAGCATTGGCCACAGAATATCAAGTCGCATGATATTCACCAAGTACTCAAACTAATGGCCTACCAACACCAAGTCTCATGATGTCCACCAAGTACTCAAAAGTTTATAAAGATATCATCTCATGATATCGGGAGCATTGACTTGCAGAATATCAAGTCGCATGATATTCACCAAGTGCTCAGAGTAATGGCCTACCAACATCAATTCTCATGATGTCCACCAAGTACTCAACAAATGTCCATAGGTAATGTGCACTTACCATAGGAACATTCACATCATCTATCATGATTTGTTTCAGCCATCATAAGATGTCTATCACAATGGAAGATCATGGCATGTTTAAGGAACTCAATCCACCATGCAAGATATCATCTGTCATGATCTGTTTCAGCCATCATAAGATGTCTATCATGATAGAAGATCAAGTTATTGTAAGATCATCACCTTCCAATAACTTATACAAATACAAGTGATAATCATTTTGAAGTCGTCACTTCCTCATGATGTACACAGGGGGCAGGCCCATTAAAAATATGGAGTCACACACATGACATCCACCATGCCTAAGCACAGAGGGTGGAAACAACGGATTTCACCTCAAACTTCTCTCACAAAGGACTCATTGATCAGATATCAATCTTGTCAGACTCCCTCTGAATCTGATATCAATCTTCTGAGCTCCTCGTCCAAAGTTACCTCTAAAGTGTCAAAGTCCCTCTGAATATGATATCAATCTTCTTTTCCTGCAAGAGCATCCCCGGAAAAGATCGAGGCAAATAGTTCTTATAGTACGTATAGAAATATAGATGAGAGAGAGACTACAATGAGTAGATAAATGTAATATTCAAGGATAATAAATACTTATCTGCGCATCAACATCCTTGACACAAGTTGCTTCAATGAAGGTCCATATGCAACAAATCAGAAAACGTCTATAAAGATTGACTTTTCCAAAGACCCTTGCCTTAGGGCCCAAAATCTCTACCAACCCCTACCAAACTCTTCAATCACTCCTTTGGCTTCTTAACACTCTGCTACAATTCACTTGACCTTATTCTTTGCACTTGGTGTGGACAAAAGTCTGCAACACAACTTCACTCATTGGAATTCACATAGACCCATACACAATCGGTCATAACTTTTGAACCCCACACTTTAGCTCCAATCGCTTCGGTGGGATTCTTTGCAATTTGTTTATCACCCACATATCCAAAATGCAGCAAACTCCAACAGTGTATTTGTGAGATATGGTCCTTGTACTGAGACTGTATTTTCTGAGACGATCACACATTCACCATCAACAAACTACTCTCTTACATTTGCAGTCTGGCTCTGATACCATGTTAAGTTTTAGGATAGCTGCAAATATAATAGCACTATATGTTGTATGTGATTTTCAAATGCAGCAATCTCTCTTTCATTTATATTGAGAATGAGGATAGGAGAGACATGTCCCTTTATGGGACATGTCTATTCGTTATTATAAGATTAATATAATGACAATTGATTATGTAACTAAATAAATATATATATACACACACACATGTAATATCTCTGAATTATTATTATATATATTTCTCCTAATACTATTTTAGATATATATCTATATATTATATCTCACATAATAATATATATATATAGATATAGATATATAAATTTTCAATAGTCTCATAGGATTTATTCGGCACAAGCTACAAAATATCAACAAGAACCACACAAAACTCCATGGCGCACACCATTTTCTTGATTTTTTAAGATGCTCTAGATCCCTGCAAATCACCTTTCTTTTCCTTGGAACCCTTTTTTTCTCCCCAAACAGCAGTTTGCTACTCTCAACAATGTAAAATGAACTTGAATTGGGTCGGCAGTCACTATTAGCAGACTGCGGCCGATAAATTACTAGCTTATCGGTGGTTTATCGGCAATAAGTTGGGATTTTATCATAAAATCCCAACTTATCAGTGATAAAGTTGTGTATTTTATCGCCACGCCCAACTTATCACGATAAAACATCTTATCGCCGAATTATCTGCGATATTTTGAACTATAGTGATATTACAAAGTGATCATAAAATCCCAACTTATCGCCGATAAAGTTGTGTATTTTATCGCCACGCCCAACTTATCATGATAAAACATCTTATCACCGAATTATCTGCGATATTTTGAACTATAGTGATATTACAAAGTGATTTCAAAAAAGGACCTAAAATGATTTTTAAAAATGTCACTATAAGACAAGTGGGCAAATGAATATATTAAATGAAAAATAAAAAGAAATTCTTAAGACTTCTTGAGGAGGCTAAAAATAGCAAACAAGTAATTATTGAAAAAGGAGCTAGGCTTGAAGACAAGGATCCACTGTTTTGTGAACAAACCACAATTTCATAAGATCGAACACAGTGTTCATCTTTTCCACTTGAGAAGATAACCCTTTTATCATCAACATATGAAAGACAAAAACCCTCTAAGTTTCTTTCTACACTTGAGTGATTTCATTCAAGAATCATCAATACTAAGAAGTTTGAAGGGGTTTCAAATTCAAGAGTGCTATAGAAGATTTTTTATCGCGAAATTTGCTATAGTAACCCATAACGCCACATGTTGCAGTACAGTTTTATTATGGTAAAATAATGAATGTGTTATTAAACAGAGATCAAGAATGGTCTATATATACAAGTGTACAAGAGAATGTTTCTATAACGAACAGAGAGAGAAATAGAAACATTTTGAAGAGAGAAATAGAAACAAAAGGAAGTTTCCATATTGAACAGAGAGAGAATATGGAAACATGGA
>MU227231.1:336338-350764 GCA_018584345.1 Thuja plicata | reverse complement strand
TTCATGTGAACCACTACTCATGAATTATGGGTCAATGAGTTTGACTCAAAAACTACACAGTTGAATCCTGATAGCAATATCACAATTTGACTTGCTGTGGAAAAATATCTCCTACTTATCAATAGTACAAATTCTTTGAGTGCATTGCTGACCTGCCATACCAGGCACAGCATTAAGGGGTTATTAATGAATATTTCTGCATCTAAATCTGTTGTACCTCTTCAATGTTGTTGTAATGTAGCAAATACTGTTTGAAGAAAGATTTATAGCAGTAATTAAGCCTGCCAATCAGCATGGTGTGAACCTTTGTAAGGTCATGCCATGTAAAAGAAACTGAATCAGTTTCAATATTAGGCTGTACTGTTCAAGGGGGCTGTTATCTAAGTCTCAAACCACATTTTGATGGCTGCACAATTATCTTTGCTTGCTACATTCCATGTTATGGAAGTCATACCATGCTACACACCAATCACACCATTTCCACAATAACATTTTCAGGTCTGAAATCTACTGCTATTTGAGGTTGCTGGTCTGTTTCAAAAGAAACCAGTAATCACTCGCTGCTGTACATTTCCTATTATAGCTGTACAATTCAGGGTATGCAGTATAATTCTAGTATTTAATTTGTCCCTTAACTGCCATAACAGATTTCAATATAATATTTCTGCTCTTATATATTTGGAAGATTTTTGTTGATGCTGCATACTCTTTTTTATTGATAATATGTAGGAAACTGGAAGGTTAACTGCCAATTAGATTAGACATATTGTCAGTTTGGATGGCATAACCACTAAACAAAAGTCTATTTCATTTCTAGCTTTGCACGAAGTACATTAATGTCCTAACCACTGTATCCTCTCACCTTGCCCACATCAAGATCTAGGTGATCAAAACATGTTCAGGTTTGCATTTACAAAGTAAAAATCCAATCACTGTATGCTCTCACCTTGCCCACATTGAGATCTGGGTGATCATAAAGTGTAAGAATTAATGCGCTTCACAAATAGTTGTGAGAATTTCAAATTTAGTTTGGGACATTACATTGAACTAGTTGGTAATCTGAGAGTTGTTATAATTTATTTTTTTGTTAACTAATTGTAATTTTTGCCTATTTTACCAAAAAGAAAATTGAACCCGTAATTGTTTTGTGTTTCTCAAAGAAGATTGAGTCCAATGATTCCATAAAACTGATGAATTCATGTGGTAAAAGTATTGTAGCTTTCTTAATAGAGACCTGTGTTCAAATCCATAAACAGGATAAAGATGTTGCAATAGATAGTTTCCAACTTTCTAGGTGTGCCAAACTCTAATGCGGAAGGCCTGTTACAAGTGTCGAGTGAATTGGATAGATCATATAAGAGATAACCATTGATTATAGCAATCAGGCCAACAGTTGGAGAAAATAAGAAAAAACTTTCCTGAACTGTAAAAAACATGAGTCCAATGATTTTCAAATCAAAAGTTACAAAGCAAATTGGAATCTACGAAAAGAAATGCAAAAAATTTGATATTAAATTATATGGTAAGCCATGCTTCTAAAGGTATTGCTTTTGAATCAATTTGTTGGCCAAATAGGATGAATGAATTAAAGATTTTAATTAAGTCCATGAGAACAAAGCAATTCAAGGGACAAAGAGCATCAACGAATGAGAAGCACACAAGACTTGCCCTGAGATACAAAGGCACCAAAGCTGTAAAGGGTTTGAAAACTCTTCTGGATTTCAGATCTTCTAAAGTGGATCGTGATCAAAAAGTTCACACCTTTACTGAACCTTGCCTCCTCATAGAAGGTGTTTAGATTGTCTACTCTCAGGATGTCTTCGTAGTTGATACGGATGTCATTGTTGGCTGAGCACTCCATAATGTAGTGTAATTCTATCTCCACAAAGCTTTGTTGCCAAAAAGGCATGTTCTTGTTCTCCACTCCTCCTTGGGTATCAACCATCAACCAGTTCCACACCTAAGATGATGCAAGCTAGTCCTTAATTGGGCTATCAACATTTTTGTCTTCCACTTAATATCAGCTTCTATGTAAGCTTTTTCAACATGGTCCCATGTAAGGTTAAATTCTTTGATGTAGTAAACTTTTTTCCAACTAGTTCGCTTTGTCAACATGGCAGTCCTGAATTTTGATTTGACATACTTTTTTATTTCTTCATTAGCATTTTGACATTCCTACAAATTAACATTCAATTTATTTATTCACTTGTCATTCTATTTCATTCATGTAATCTTACTTCTGTCTAACTCTTCCTCAATGACCAATCTACGCCAATGACGATTCTCCATATTTTGAGCATTTTTTAGAAAGCTTAACTGTAATGTCCCCTTTCTGAAATAGGATTTGATAATAAATAATAATATCAAAATATAAACAGAACATAAATAAAATTTAAATTTAAATATAAAAGAATTAAATTAAAATATAATTAAGTTTAATGAATGGTCATAAGGCATGAAATGAAAAGATGCGACTCCCTCAAACATGGGACATAAAAAGGAGAAGAGAATTTCATTTGGAAGGGGACAGGGAGAAAAGAAGAAAGAAGGGAGCATGGAAGCTAAGGAAGGAGTAATGGAAGAAGATTGGAATGGGAAGAATTGATGAAGGGTTGTGACTCTTTCAAAGGGCATAAAGGATGAACGGTTGTGACTCTCTTGAAAGGTTGTGACCCTCCCATCATAAAGATATAAATAGGAGGGAAAGTCATTTGTTGAAGGCATGGAAGAAGGGATCATCATAAGGAAGGTAATCATAGTAAGTTCTGTTCGGAGACATAAGACAGCTCTGATTTGCATAAAGGGGGCATAGGAATTAAGGAAGGATTAATGGAAGAAGAAGAAAGAAGCAACTTCCAAAGTGGCAGCAATGATGGAGGGTTGTGACCCTTTCAAGGGGTGGTAATTGTGAAAGGGTGTGACCATTGAAAAAGGTAGACATTAAATCGATCAGATTTCCACAATCCATTGAATTTAGTAGATGAATTTCTGGTTTTTGATTGTGTGTGTTTTTAAGCATCAACGTTTCGGATCACACTCCGTGATCCATCATCAGGATGAGAGAGCAAAAAGGAAAAATGATGATGGATCACGGAGTGTGATCCGAAACGTTGATGCTTAAAAACACACACAATCAAAAACCAGAAATTCAGCTACTAAAGGTAGACATGGTGAAGAGGTGTGACCCTTCTTCACAAAAGATATAAAGGGGGAAGAAGGATAGATATAGAATGGGATTGGAAACTTATCTCTTCTTTTAATCCATAAAAATTAATATTTAAGAAGAGAGAATAAGACATTCAATCAATCAAAATAAGAGATGGATATCTGAATATAAGCGGAAGATCAGACTGCTATAAGGCAAACAGCAGACTTATATATTGATATAATGCATAATGATTTGGCTGACTATGATAGGTCTCTCAGTTGTTAGGAACTAAAATATTACACATTGCTACTGTTATATATATATATATATATATATATAGGAGAGGCAGAGTAAATCCTCACAAGGTAGGCAAGTTCCAAAATGGGTAAGGACATGTATTCCCAATGCCTTGAGGGAAAGTCCCGAGATGGGTATGAACATGCATTCTAAATGCCTTGAGGGAGCCTACTTGTAGATTGGTGTCAAGTGCCCTATGACAGGTAAATCTCCATCCTCCTTAGGGTTGATGATAAAGAGGGAAATAAGGAATTGGGGCTTAAGTTTGTTAACAATCAAATGTATTATGAATCCTTAATTGTTTCTTAGTTTAATCTGATTTAAATGCATAGTGATGTATGTTAATCATTGGAAATTGACAGCCTCCTAGCAAGGAACATTACATTAACAACCAAACCATTGCCAATGCCTCCAAAGGAGAAGTATCAATTTCAACTAATAGAATCTCGTAGGGAACTAGAGTCTTAATTTGAGGCTGCCTTTGATTTAAAAAAATTGAATTATTTCTGACTGCCTCCATTTATGATCTAACATACTGCTGCCCCGCATTTCACAACCATAAAGAACAACTGCGGTGACTAGCAAACTAAATAGGATTTTCTTGATTTTCCAATCACATACTTCTATTCTCCTTCATCCAATTTGTAATGAATATAATGCTTTCCAGACCCCTTCTATTATTTTTGCTCTACATGGTTTCCAACTAAGCTTGTTTTGTTGTGAAAATTTGTTTCTTTTTTCTCCATAATAGAAAGATCTTGACTTTGGTTTTGCTAGTTTTAACTTGCATCTTGACATCCTGATTAAAGAGTTGTAGAGCCCTCAAGTACTCTTTCAAACAATGAGTGTTTTTGCAATTAGTTTTATTACAATCTACCAAGTTAAACTCCAAACACCACCAGTTTAATTTATCCACTCCTCTAACTTATCAATGTATCTAACTTATCAATGTATAATCCAAACAAAATTGGGAGAGCTGGCAGGCCTGCTTGATGCCAATATCACTAATAGAGCACTCAGACATTCAATTGCTTGTTCTAATTTTTGCATTGACTGTTCATCAAGCCTATGAACTATTGCTCTAAGCTCATCTAGAACTCAGAGTTTCTCCATCCTACTCCAATGTTTGTCATGAAGCACCATGTCAAAGGCATTTTGCAAGTCCAGAAAGCGGCAAAAAGCCTCATTCCCCTGGATGTCCCATATCTTTCAATCCAGCATACATGATAAAGGATTGGATGAGCTCAAGTAATAAACGTATTAGGAGTTTGATTGTGGTACCCCAGCTTTTAATCCCAGGATACATGATAAAGTCTAGAAATTAGAGAAAATACGGCATCCAACTCATTAGGTGCCATGTACCCAACAGAAGGGATAACCCTAAGTGGTAGCAACTAGCCCAACGATTTTAAAAAACGGAAGAATTTATAACATATATTGTCCGATGAGTTTTAAATTGAAAGGTATAGTGTTGATTAGACTTTTCTAACAGGTTCGCCAAAATTTGGATATCTAAATCATATGATAAACCATGTCTATAGTAAAAATTTAACACATTGCCATTGGCAATTCTGATTTCAGTGAAATTTTTCGAATTAAATTCCAGAACTAACCTGCTGTGATAAATCTTCTGCAGTTCGAGGCTTCAAACTGACTCTCACGTGAGGGGGGAATTCCACTAAAACGCTGCAATCTGGACCATAAACTGATTTCACGGCCTCGATTTCTTGCAGTATTTCCTCCTCCATTGCTCTGATAAAGTAAGAAAAAAATCAGCCACGTGATAAACAAAAGGAGGACACTATGGACGCATACTTATTATTGGTGATAAATTTCTTATTATTGGTGATATTAAATTTGGAATTTATGACCTGATTTGATAGTGTGCAATTGAAAATTTATGGCTGTAGCTGCACCTGCGCGCTCTGTGAGGAAATTATTTTATTGTTCCCGATGCCTTTGAGAACCCTCAACAATATGTAGAGAACGCTGTATTTTTAAATTACTAAAAAATATTTGGGGGATTTTGGACGTTATGTTTTCTTTGACAGCTAATTTGCTGTTCTTATTGTATTATTTTTTCCTTCTTTCTACTTTATTATATATATATATATATATATATATATATATAATTTGTTGTTCTTATTGTATTATTTTTTCCTCATTTCTACTTTATATATATAGGGATCCTATTATTATTATTATTTAATGAGGCTATCACACTCAACAAAACATGAGAGTACATAAAGGAATACAAATAGGCATTTTTCCTTGTGTTCCTCTTAGAAAACCATTTCATGTATCACTAGCTCTTGTACCAAAAAAGAGTACCAAGAATTATGTTCATAGAAAATTACATGTAAATTAGCTTGCTAAAAAGCTATATTATTTATTGTTTATATAACATTCTAATACAAATTTGAATTACATACATTATTTTCTTAATATTTAAAATATATTTGTATTACATATTTGGCTATGATTAATTGAAAAAAAGATTTGTATTGAATAACTTGTAGTTGATAAACTTCATTTCCTTGTAAGAAATGAATGCAAAATGAGTTTTTACCTTTTCATTTATTTGTTCATACATATTGAAACAATGAGTGCTTCTGAACAAATGTCTCATTAATTGTGCACAAATGTCCCAGTAGTGGTGCACAAACAAGCCAATTAAATTATATTTTGAGAACTTGTTTTTTTTAAAAGGAAAATTTCGTAATTTATACGTTAAATTACATTTTTTTAACAATTACAACAATTTCATATATAAAAATAGTGCTTTGATGTACATCAATATTCTTTATTGTTAATATGAATAATAACCTTTCTTGCCACCCTAATAAAAAGTTTGGTGCAGTTTGCCTAAAGTTTTTGGTGTCAACATTCTTCCAAAACTTCGAAGACAAGTTCAAACTTTTTGACCTCTATTACAAAAGGCTCTAATTAAACATATGTTGATTTGATTTTTTTAAAATATTAAAAAAATCTATTTCAAAAGGGCTAATAGTTTAGTTGACACCAAGGATATATCAATAAATGAGTCTACGAGTAGGATTGATGATCCCAATGCAAATGTAGGGTTTGATTATAATGCCCCGCCTAGGAACCATTAGAAACAAAGGGTAGAACATGCACTAAATAATTTTTTTTGTAAACATAACATAAGATAACATATGTATAATGTAAACAAGTGCATCAAGAAAACCATCTCATAATTAATAATCCATAACTCAAGATAACATAGCAAATATCATAGGTTCGTGTATAAGCAAAAGTCTTAACAAGCACTTCCAAAGGTTCCCAAGAAATCTAACACATACTCGGAATGGATAATACACGTCCCGAGATTGCCCCACAAGGATCTGGACAACGTCCATAAAGCACAAGAGACTAAGCCGACAATATTCACGGCTACAAGGAAGGGAGACCAATATCTATCCTCAATCTATATAAATGATATTCATTTTAATCCCAAAGTAAATTTTCTTATCGTGGTTAAACATACATGTTAATTACCATCTAACCATAACATAAACGAAATAAAACAAGCAACGATCCTC
The DNA here is from genome assembly GCA_018584345.1 of Thuja plicata. Taxonomy (NCBI): domain Eukaryota; kingdom Viridiplantae; phylum Streptophyta; class Pinopsida; order Cupressales; family Cupressaceae; genus Thuja; species Thuja plicata. The sequence continues at coordinate 343,756 of MU227231.1, read as the reverse complement.
AAACAATCGTGCACAAGCAAGGGCTCAAGGTTACAATCAATAGTCCACTAGAATCATGTTGAAGACAATATGTTGATCCCTAAAATTTGGCTAAGTCTGAAATTTCCTAGAAACTCTCAAAATCTAGAATCTTTATCTTAACTCCTATGAAGCTGAAACCACTCTCAAACATCCTAAAAGTATATACATAAAATGTAACTTAAGTATAAGAATGTAACTTATACTTAAATGTTACATTTTATGTATGGTCCTAGTGTTGAAATTGGTTTGTTATGGCCTGAAGGACACACTAGAACCCTCAAGAAACCAACCAAAAGATACATGTCTCCCATAACTAGTCGCAAAATCAAACTAGGCGGAGATGTCAATTGGCAGAGACGTTGATTTGCAAAGACTTTGATCTATGCAAATGACTATCTGCGCAGACAGTGATCCGCGCAAATGATAGTTTGTCAAAAAGGTTTTTCCACTCAATGCAAAGAAACATAGACGCCAATCATCTAACGCAGACGTCAAGCTAGAGAGGTAGAGACGTCAATGCTCAGACATAGATGACGATTGAGGAGTTTGAACCCAAACGCACAAGAAGATGGAGTGTCATTACTTGGCTCTCAACGGCTCAAGTAGCATCAAGTCTCAAGTCAATGTCATCGAATGGACAAACATCAAAACGTATCTCAATTCAACACTCACAAATGGATAGATACCCATCTACCTCAGGTCAGCACCCGTAGACAGACATGTAGGCATAAGGCTCAATATCTTTTATTAAGTATTTTACCCCAATTTCTTGATATTAAATTATCACTTATTAAGAACAACCCTTCCCATGAACGATCTCGGTCACTTGTGGACTGGGGTCCATGTAAGGAGCCACTCCACTACCCAAACACTAGACTCATCTCATTCTACAATGAGGCACAAGAACAATGCAAGACGACAAAGTCACAAAGTACAAAATCCATAAAAGACTCAATTTGTCTCAACCAAGAGTGTGGGACTCGCAAGATCCTATTATAGTACACTCAATGTGCTCATGATGAGGTCTCAAATGCCTCCACCACATACTCAATATGTGACCTCCAATCAAGCATCGAGTCAATTTCACACAAAGGAAAAATAAGCCAAACAATGCTCATGGCAAACTCAATCGGGCACTTTGTTGGGAGTATGAACTCATCCACGAACCTGGAAACTATAAACTAAAAGCATGGAATGATTGTAGGCATGGCCAAAAATCCATTCCAACACATAAAACATGTCAAACAAATAATCGACATAATTTGGGCAGCATGCAAAGCTATGCAAACACAAAAAAATGCCCAAAAATCAAACTTCTCAAAACTCGACAAAATTTAAACCCATTTCACATTCCATACCCAAACTCCCAAAAATACAATAAAATATAAAATCTGGGCACACGCACAAAATCCAGCAACATAACGGGGTGAAAACATCAAACCCCTACATGGAAATCACAAAAACACTCATTCTCATCCAACCGGGAAACGAAAACAAATGAAATTGTGGGGGAGTGCTAATTCTCATCCCATGAATCTAACACAGTTTATTTTTCTCAAAAAGATGAAGTAAAATAAAAGATCAAGAATGCCCTACCTCTCACGTATGAGAAAAAATCAGAATGAGAGGAAATAAATGGATACTCTGCGAAAGCACAAATGACTCCACAAGAAGTTCGAGATCCATGACATAAATCTAACTAGCTGCTCCTCACAATGATCTGAAGCCCGAGTCTCTCACATAAAGAAATTCAAGATTTCTCTCCAAGAAGGTTTGGAGCAAAAAATCCCAAAATCCTCTAAGGCATAAGATTATAAGTGAGAATAAACTCACTTTTTTGCCAATATAAGCACTTCTCCAAAGTGACTTATAAGTTGATTATTTAAATACTTAAATAATCAATTGGCCCATTTTCCCAAATAAAATAAATCAATTCCAGGCATTTGGAATCCAACTATGGCAAATTAGCCGGTAAGTTAAAATTAAATAATAAAAATCTCAAATGCATTAAAAATCAACATTTTAAATAACAACCTTTTGCGACAACTACAGAGCTTTAAATGCACAAACACGCTCATGGGTCAAATCACATATGCATTATGAAATCTAGATTTACCAACATGTACCGAAGGGATAACTTGATATAATACAGATAGATCGTCCATATAGGGGTGACATTGGCTCAGTATGAAAGGCCAAGCTACTATATCTTGGTGCCACTGCCAGGGATATAGGCATACACTCAAATCCTACAATCTCAAGATGAATGTGCCTAGTACCTATTCACTAAAACACACAAAAATCAAGTGTAGATGCTCCATATATAAATAGTTGAAGCACAAATTATGCAAGATAATCATAGTGAAGGAGAGTGAGACATCATGTGGATCTCATGAATGAGTAACTACAACTCTATCTCACTTCATATTGGCACCAAGGGAAAAATGCATAGTAGTGGTATAGTAAGGTAGTACACATTATATAATCATACAACATTTGCATTTAAATTAAAAACATTCAATAATCAATTTACGGCTATTCTGAGCATATATCAACTGAAAATAAACAACTGATATCCACAACATAAAGTTACAATAATCATGAGTCCAATAATCATCATCCTACTGTATAATCTATAGTATGAATACAAAATAAACCAGATATCATCATAAAGCATCATGTCACATCAAATAGCTCATCATCATGCATAAATGATCAAACTGAAATAGCAACATAGTCTAGCATCTAACCACTATGATACTGGCAATCAAAATAATGAAAATTCATCAATGCATCTCATCATGCAGATAATCAAATCACAACAACCAAAGTATCTCTCAGATCAAAATAACCATGTGACAACAAGCAAACACGGGAGGCACTACATTGATTTAGTTTTTTAAGTAATGAATTTTTGTTTTTATAAAGACAACACCATCCTGAGATGTAATGTGGTTGTAAAAATAAAGTTTACAATTAGTAAATCATGGACAATGGAGAAGAACCCACACACTAGGTCTATATGGTTGTCGTGGGTACTACCAAAATGGTGTATTGTGACAAACTATTATTTGGGAAGTTATAAATCCGCCTTTGTAGAACTTGTGAGAGATTAAATGAATTTTCCATATTCAGTACTAGTTGATGTTTGATTGGCCCATTTAAAGAAGAGTGACATAAAGATGGCATCTTAAAAGGAGCTGGACAAAAAGGCCAAGGATGGAGAGATTGTGGTGCCTCAAGGCATGGGAGGCAAGAGCTTGGATGCTAAAGAACGTCTTGCAGAAGATAATTAGTTACATATGTTTAATATATAGAATATATCATACATTTTGGTAGAACAATTAACTTATCTTCATCATCACTTAATTGTTAAGGTGTCTTTAGCAGGTCTTAGACCTCCTCAAAGCCCATTCAAGTAAATCCTTATGTTACTTCTGAATATTAAAAGAATTAGTGAGAAAGTTCCTTTGCATGAATTTATTCATCCTTCTACTCTCACTGTAGAGACTCCCTTACTTCATTCTTTGTCTACTGAAAAATATTAGCGCATGTTCCTTTCATGGAAGAAAATCACCCTTCATCCATATTTTCTCATGTTGTGGAGACTGCACTTCAACCTAGAAATAATCCTTGTGAACAACAACATTTGTTGCTAATGTGGCAAGAGTTGGAAATTTCATAGGGGTGCATTGGATCATGGTTTCCAATAAGAAAATAGGGAAATATAGAATATTACATTTGCATGCTTAGACCTGAAAGTAAGGTGTAAAGTTTACCATGATAGTTACTTTCCATCTTTTGTATCATCAAAATTTATGGCTCGTGAAATAAGGCACCTTATACCTGCTATCAACATCCCCAATACTCTTTGATATACACTCCTACAATTCTATTTATTCGACTCCTTTCCCAATATGGTAGGATTTATAGAATTTTAAAGCAATATGATTCGACATAAATCCAATTTGATTTCTTATAAAATGACTCCTATTTGATTTAGTGAAATTTGATCTGATTTCATATTAAATAAATTGATTTTGATTTGATATGCACAATGGGAAGGATTATTGAATAATCTTCATCATTGACCACAATCTAATAGACAACATATAAAATAAAAAAAATCATCGATGGGAAAGTGGTTTCAAATGAGAAAAACCATCCAATGCCAAGTGGTATAGTGTCATACGAGTTTTATGTGAAAAGCCCCCACTATATAGCGTATCGGCTTAAAGATATAAATACTTTCCATGACATTTTTATATGCCTTTTATGAATTTATACATGAGACTTTTTATTGCACATGTGTATTAAACATCACCCATATCTTTCATAGTCTCCACATTTTAAGGATATTATTCCAATATTGACTTTGTATTAATTCGAAAAGGGTATTCGCTAATTTATTGTGGTGTATTTTAAATTATTATAAACTAGTTATTGCACATTGGTGTATAATGGGTATGTTGAAGAGGTTGTGGAAGGTCAATTAGAAAAAAAAATGTGGTCTATTTTTTGCATATATCTATGTAGTGCGTGAGGTTAATTGATAGGTCATATAGAAAATGCTTTCATTTGTTCAACAAAGGTAAGGAAGTAGGATCCAAATATTACTAAAACAAAACCATTACATTAGAAAGACAATCAAGCTCCTTTAGCAATAAAATTGTATGTTATATATAGAATAGAGAGAGGGTGGGGATAGGGAAATGGAGAGGAGGAGAAATAAAGAGATATGGAGAGAATAAGAGAGGAAAACATAGAAATAGTTGAATATAAAGAGAGGAAGTGATATAGAGGGAGATAGAGAGGAAATGAGATATCGATATAGTATTTCAAGAAGGTGGAGAGGTGGAGAGAGGGAGACATTTGTAGAGATAATATGGGGAGAGAAGAAGAGATGAAGAGGGATAAAAATAAATAGAGAGATAGGGGATCTTGAGGTAGAGGGGGAGATAAACATAGAGAGAGATAGGGAGATATAGAGGGAGAGAGGTAGATAGATATGGGGAGATAGATAAAGAGATATGGAGAGGTATATGAAACTAGAGAGAGGAGAATAAATAGATAAAAATATATAGAGATAGAATGGGAAGAAGCAGAAGAGAGAGGGGGGTAAAGATTGGGAGTGGGAGAGGGGGGAAATGAGGAGTGTTTATGTACACGTATGTAAGTGAGATAGGTATATATGGAGATAAATAGATAGAGAGAGGGAGAGGGATACATTATTAGATATAGAAGGAGGGAGAGGGGGAGAGAAATAGATAGAGGGGAGAGGTGAAGTAGAGAGAGATATAGAAAGAGATGGTGAGTGAGGGAGGGAGGAAGTGATGGGGGAGATGGAGATGGAGATGGAGATAGAGGAGGTGAGAGTGAGAGATACAAGAGGTGATAGAGAAAAGTGATATAGATGGGGGGAAGATAGAGAGATGAAGATAGCTCGATAGATCTATAGAGATGGGGAGTGATAAAAAACTAAGATAATTTCTTTGTGAATGAGGAGCTTCTAGGGCGATAGACGTGTTAAGATTTAAAGCATGTCCCTCTTGTACCAAAGTAACCTAATGAGAGGAGGACTCCTCATTACCCTTCAATGTTTCATCTCCATTGGATATATCATGATTAAAGGATACTTTTCTTGTATCTCTTTATCTGATTTACCATTTTAAATTATCCCATCATACTATATTGTATATTCTATTCTTACTCTATACATACTCCTGATGTATAGATATCCCTAGATAATAAGAGTTACAATTGGTACTTGGCCCTTAGATAGCACCCTAGACTACATTATATACACCAAATCTCACATTCAGGAGTCTTCTTTCTAGTAACATATGGTAGCTTCTTTGGATATGTATTTATGCTTTGTTTTCTGACCAACCAGGATCAAGACAAAAAGGAATATTTGAATACATTCAATGAGCATGGGCCTTATCTCCTTATTCATATCTAAGAGGAAATTCATTCATATCATTTTTTATAGTGACTTGGATTGGATTTTGGTGATTAGAATGAGAAGATGAGCATTAAAAGCATTTCTATGTTCTAAAAACCTAAAGCATCTATAGGAATGCTTAATCTACTTGAATTTTGAATTTTTTTTATTAGAATGTTCTTTGTATTACAAAATAATAGACATAATACAATTTCATTAAAAAAATTCATTGAAATAGATTGATATCGATCAAATCTACCATCACTACTTGTTTGCACGAGAAAATCATATGCATATATTTGTTCCTAAGTTTGAATGCAACCCATCAATTTGAAATGCATGGACAAGATCAAAAAGAATCAAGTTGTTTGATCAAGTTTGAAAAATCCTCCATGGTGCTTTGAAAATTCTCATCTAATTAACATTTTCCATGTAAGAGTCAAACTTACAAGTCATAGTCATGGACATACACAATAGGTGACCTCTCCCTTTAAGCTGGAGGGACACGTAAGCCACTGTGGACGTAACATAGACAAAAATCATCATATTGGGCCATTGCAATCTGCATTGGGCACCCCATCTCTCTTCTCACTATTAAAGGCTAAAATGTCATGTGTATTGAAGTTTTAGGATCACTGCAAATGTAATAGCACTCTCTATATTTTCTGTGTGTTTCAAATGTAGCAATCTTTCTTGCATTTATATTGAGAAAGAGGCTATGAGAGACATGTCCCTTCACGGGACATGTCTATTCATTATAATTGTTAATGTTTCATTAATCAATTATATATTAGAATAATATATAAGTTTGCATAATATATATTTAATAATAATATATATAATATAACACACACACACACAAATACACACACACACACACACACACACACACACATACAAATATAATATATTATTATTAATCAATATTAAAGTATTATATGTATTCTAAATGATCATACGACTGAAGCTACAAACATTAACAATGTGGACCTTACTATCAAAGTCTTTATAGAGCATATTGGTGGGATTGGGACACATCACAATCACATTGTTGGTTAACAACTCTATATCTAAGGGGCGTCTATAACTATGTTGGGTTGGCCCCCTTCTCTCAGAGGATAGATATATAGACTATCTACTCCATAGAACAAGGTCGAGGGTTGTTATCATATCAATCTATCTTTAACATGTGGGCTCAAATCCTATACACTTGTGATGCTTGGGAAGATCTTTGCATATGTGTGTGTATATACACACACATATATATACATATATACACATACATACATACATACACACATACATATATATGTATGTGTGTGTGTACATACATATATATGTATATGCACACACACACACACACACACACACACACACACACACACACATATATATATACATATATACATATATGTATATATATACATATATGTATATATATACATATATGTAT
>MU227231.1:291889-331171 GCA_018584345.1 Thuja plicata | reverse complement strand
TACACATATGTGTGTATATATGTGTATGTGTGTATATGTGTGTGTATATATGTGTATGTGTACAAAAACAAAATTCCAATTCCAATTCTAGTTGTGTGGAACCAAACACAGAATTTGCATCTTCTCATCATCTTCCAGGGGAACCAAACAAGACAGCCACATTCTAGAATTCATTTTGAGAATGGCACAAACCTAGAATGGATTCAATTCTAGAATTGGCAATTCCAGCATGCACAAATTCCGCCAACCAAACGGGCCCTAAGAATAGACACAATTACCTCCAACTTCATGATTTCTATATTACATTCAGAATGAGTATGGTAGCCAAAAAAGGAGGCACCAAAAGCATTACTAAAATTAGATAATATTATCTCTATATATAGAATTTATATTATAATTCTTCTTTATAATCATATAATCATTACAATTAAAAAATAAATAAAAACCAATTTTCATATTATTGATATATTTTATAACCTATTTTTTCTTCTAATTTTTTTTCTCAAATTAAGTTCAAAGAATTAATCAAATCCTTGACTCTAAACTAAAGAGGCACATATGAACTGGGGTTCCTAAACCCTCCATCAAAAAAAGAAAGAATTAATCAATATTTATATAATATTAAGTGTCTTTCGAATTTGAATTTCTCTTTTATATAATTGTACATTAAATATATTATTTTTATATAATAAACTATATAATTAATTTTCAATTCACTTGTTGAACCTAGTCTTCATCATTCTATGTAATTATAGTAAAGTTTGAAATTAATAATTAAGAAAAAATGACAGGCAATTTGTCCTGAACGACTCTTTTTGATATAGAAATTGTGAACTTCAATGGATGCTGGCTTTTTCTTTTGAATTTACTTATGTAACAAAGTAGAAAATATTGGATTCTCTCTTATAAATAATTTACAAATGCAGAGTTCTGATATAAGCCAACATAGCGAGATTAATCAGGAGGAGTTTTCAAAATTTGTGAAGAAGTATACTGCAGAGCTGGTGTACATAGATGTGAATGAGCTGCTGATAATGAGTTTAACAGTGCCTGCAGCAGCCATAATGATCAAGTGGGCCAGCGACCTTATTGCCAAAGTGCCCACAACTATTTTTATCACTGCTGTCACATTTGCTACTCTGCTATTCTACTCTATTTTCAAAAAATAACACTGACTTATCATTTCACATATCTTTCTTTTTCTACGGAGAAAGATATGTAGTCGAGATGAAATTTATTAATTGCAATAAAAGTACATCAGACTTGGTTCAAAAGCATATCAGGGAGGAAAAAATCAGAAAAAAAAATTTCTGTCATAGCCCATACAACGTATAACTAAAGTATAATTACATCAAACAACTATATCTTTTAACTGCCCAAATAGATTTGGGAAAGTTAGTATTTTTTATCAACTGTAATTAAAATAAGTGCCAAGACGGTCTTAATTGTATATAGTTTTTAATGAGCTTCATCTCTCAAAGTATGAGATTATTGAAATATGACATGTCTTAGATCTTTTTTGGCCAATAATCTCTTGCTTTTTAGTATTTATGTTGGGTAACCTATGTCTATTTTACATTTTTTAAAGTTTAGTACGATTATAAAAGTATGTTTGATTAGAAGCTTTGATTTTTTTTTTATTAAGTTAATTTATGTGGATAAAGAAATGATGGGGTGATTTTGTTTCTTTTGTTGGAGGGTTTTATATGAAATTTGCATTGATCTTTTTGTTATTCAATACATGAGCATGAATTTTAGGTTGAAAATTCTTTCTCTAAAAACCAAAGATTAAGAGGTATCTATTTGCCAAAAATCTTCTAGAGTGTGATTTGAGTCTCTTCCCTATCCCTTATGGTATTAGAGTCTTGCGCTTGAAATTAACATGACTTGAGTTCTAGTAGGATTGTTTAGAACCATTCAACTTTACTAGTAGAGCAAGGGTTCATTGACATGGGGTGCAATTTGAATAATACGAGTGTGTACTTCATATGAGACACATAATCTGTCCAACATCAACTCAACAAGAAATTCCTCTGCCAGATTTGTACCCAAAATATTTTTCTTTTTATTGTGAGATAAGGTAAAAGTAAATAAGATTCAAATTATACTAATGTATAGATAAAAAGCCACACCCTTAAAATGTATTTAAGGTGTAATTAAACAATAAATATGGTATATGATGTGGGTTTCTTCATGATGTTCGTGATGATTTGAGGGGTTTTCCCGTGAACTTTGCCTCCTCCTCTTGTTGTCATTCTCCCTCCATCATGGAGTTTTATTTCTATATACCTGATTGTACTATTTTATTTACTTAATATATATATGCTACATGCATTTCACTATTTTTTTTTAAAAATAGCGAGTTGATGTTGATAATTGTTAAGGTAAATTAAAAATTTAGAACAAAATAATATTTTTCTTTTGACATATTGAGATGTTAATATTATTGATTTGATTTTAGGATGTGTTTCACAATTAGATCTAGAATTTTGATATAAGACTGTGGTTGAAAACACTTTTTTCGTTATGCTTCTAACTTCTTTTTACTTCTGGATGTAATTGTGTGTGATTTTGATTTGAGGTGGTGTTTTCCTATTTTCTCTGCCTCAATTTAGTTCTCTATTGCTATAAAATTTCAAGACATATGCATCTCTGAATAATATATATATTCCAAGACCTAATGATGCCTAAGAGCCACCTTGGGGAGTCTACTACATAAAGGATTAAAGTATGGATATTTATTAGTTCTAGTCAAGATCCTTTACTAGTTTTATGCAATACTAAAAGACAAAAGAAAAATAGACATGTAAAGTGCATAGATTGAAGTATTCATCAATATTTAGGTAACTCCTAAATATTGAACTACCATATATTCAATATGATCCTTAGATACATGGGATGTTCAAGGATGTGTCTAAAAATGATGCTCTAGTGTCATATGGCTTATTTTAAATATGACATCCTAGGACTAATTCAGATATTATGGGATAAAAGATGATATAAAAATGACACAATTAGTGTAAATGTTAGTTTAAAAATTAAGTATGAAGCATGTTTGAATTTGGAGGATGTAATTGTGGTTATGATTCTATCTACTTGATATAATCACATCTATAATCCGATTTAATATAATGAGTCATAATAGGTCTAGGCTAATAGGACTAAAAGGGTTAAAGGATAATGGACATGTTCTAAATTTTATCATCTTACTAGAAAAAGTGTTTTAAAATAAGTATTAGGATAGTACTAAACAACCCTTGATTACTTATCATTTTGTAACATGTGACAAGCATTTCAATTTAAGCATCTTAATATATACCAATAACTACTATGGACCTTGTATGTCATCATAAAGAAAGGAACCATAGATAATACAAAGGTGAAAGATAGTCTATACAAAAAAATGTAAAATAGTAATAACATGATAAAATAAACAAATGCAAGAAAAAGAAACAATAGGAATCCAGGAAAAGGAAAAAGAGGACAACAAAGAGGTCAAAAAAGGAAACATGAAATATGTAAAATCAAAAGCCAACTAAAAATGGAAAAAAATAAAGGAAAAGTTTGAAAATGGGAAACTGGATGAAAACATAAGAATGAAAAGAAAATGTTAAATAAAAGAAGGAAAAACAAGAATATGAGTGTAATAATATAAATTATATACCTTTGAACTTTTTTATTTTGTTTTTTTATTGATGCAGTCAAGCTCGGAGGATCCAATAAAGGACTATCCAAACTTGCAGCCAAACAACACTCATAATGGAAACCATAACAACACAACACGATATAACAATATCAACTTATATTATCTCAGAATTCCTATTACATGCAACATGTTGGGCTATAAGGCCTTCCCGATTAGGGCCAAAACAACAAAAGATCAAAAAGATCTCGCAGGATCCATCTCCACGAATCTACCCACAACTAAGTGGAAGAAACAAGATTTGAACTTGTGCTTGTAAGCCACCAAGCAATCTACAAGTTTTTGTCTACCCACTTACAACTATTTGCAACACTTTTCCAAATTTTCAGATTATCAGCTTCCCCCCCTAAAACATCAACCTAGACTCTCCTTTATACAACACAACCATAATTCATCATGTAAATAAATATTAAATACACCAGTCGGCTGCAAATAACCACCAAATACATAGAAGAGAACACCAACTCAGATTTAGGTCCACACATGATCCAATGCATCAAATTTGCATGCCTCGGAACTCAGCATGATCCCATTGACCCCCACAAATCACAGATGCAATCTCCAATTCCTGCTCAATCCACAAACACAAGTCGGTGAAGAAGAATACCGAGACTTAGACCACTCGATAAGACAACATAGAACCAACAACAACCAGTCAGTGAAGTCACCGAGCCAACTCCTCTGAACAGAAAACATCGAGCGATAAGCTACCATGCAAGACACCACCGAGTTGTACACACCAAACAACTACCACCGAGAAGTGTACCTCCAAGTAGAATATCACCGAATACCAAACACCACCGAGTGCAGACACTACCGAGCAATGTAGCACTGAGCACCGCCAAGTCCAGTCACCGAGTCCATCGGTGAAGCAACACATCTTCCAACTGAGAAATACCACCAAAGTGACAAGCACCTCAGGTCTCCAACCGATTTTACTACTAAAACCAAATCAAACCAAAACATATTTTTGGTGACACAAGATTGCCAACTACCCTAGGATGCTCCTTCATCAAACACTCTAGGTGTGAAAAGATGTTCTCAAAAGCTAGACGAACATCTGTTGGGATTAAACACATAGATCCCAAACTAGTTCTTGATATACATGTCTTCCAAGTCCTCAACCGACACACTCTTGCCTTTACTCCACTTCTGCAAACTCTTTCCTACAACAAACAACTGATTGCCTTGCCTCCTCACATCTTTCCTCGGGTCACTACAGGTTTGTTTTCCATTCTGATCTCTAACCCTCTGAACTTCCTTCAGCTCAACCCTACCACCGACACTCAGATTCCTCCTACCGAGCTTTGTATCCTTCAAAGGAATATCGAAAACTTCCTACCATCCTTCTCAATGGTAAACACATTCTTTAAACAGTCATGCACAGCCTTACAATCATACTGCCAAGGTCTACCGAGTAAAACATGACAATAACTCATATCCACAATGTAACATAATACTTCATCTCTATAAGAACTAATGTAAAAACTCACCATGCACTATTCTTTCACCTCTACTGCATGACCAGCTTGTAACCAACTTATCCTATAAGGACAAGGATGCCTAAACCTTCTCAAACCAAGTTTCTGAACCATCTCCTCGGCAACTAGGCTGTTGGTACTCCCTCCATCAATAATCACCTTACAATGTTTACCACCAGATTTGCACACAATCTTGAACAATTTATTCCTCTAACAAGAATCAACTTACTTTGAGGGCAGCAAAGTTATCCTAAGCAAAAGAGTCACACCCTCCACCTTAGGTTCATTCTCAACAACCTCATGCACCACAACATTTCAGTGAATACCAATCTTCTTATCTGCACGAGGACATTCAAATGACCAATGTCCTTCTTCACCATAGTTATAACAAGTACCTTTGAATACACCTATACATGTTCTTCTCCTTGGTTCAACAGGTTTCGGTTCCTCCTTAGCCCTCAATTTATCCTTTACCGATTGTTCCTGCTTCTCTTTCCCTTGAGAACTACCATGATGTCTTCTTTTCAACCTATCTTCTGCCTTCAATGCATACTAATAAGCATCTTCTATCGAGTCAATATTCAACATACCAATCTCATCCTGAATATTGAATCTCAGACCATTGACATACCTTGCCACCTTTTCTTTAGAAATTTCTCTATGCCTAGACCGAATAGTCAATTTGTAGAACTCCTCGGTATAATCTTCCACAGTCATCTCCTTCTATTTCAGATTCTGCAATTTCTTAAACAACTCAAGTTCATAATTGGCATGAATGAACTTAGCCTTTAGCTTTATCACCATCAACCTCCAATGATTGATATTCATCTCACCTTCTTCTTCTCAGTCCCTCTACAACTCTTTCCACCATAAAGCAACATGTCCTTTCAACTTAGTTTGTGCCAACCTCAGTCTAAGAGGATCTTCAATGTCTTCCAACTCAAAGTAGTCTTCTAACTCACCGATCCAATCAATCAAATCCTCGGGTCTCAATGTACTTGAAAAATTAGACGCCTCCATTCGGTACCTTGTACTCAACCGAGCTCCAGATCTTTGCAACTGATCATATATGTCTCCTCCAGATCTCTCCATCTGATTAGCTCTGTCATCTCCACTAGATCCAACAGCTTCAAAGTTTTCAGCAGCTTCTTGATAACCATCATCCGTTCTTGGACCTCTATGTAATCCAAAATTTCTGATACCTTCCATGATTTCATTCTTCATTGCCGCCATCTCCAATCTAAATCTTTCTGTTATCCTTGCTTCCACCTCCTCAAAAAGATCGAAAATCACCCTAGGGTCCAATCTTCTCAGAGGCATCTCTCCAGATCTTCAAAAAACCTAATCTCCATAAGAAATGAACCAGCGGTTCTGAGACTACTTGATGCAGTCAAGCTCGGAGGATCCAATAAAGGACTATCCAAGCTTGCAGCTAAACAACACTCACATCAGAAACCATAACAACACAATAAGAGGTAACAATATCAACTTATATTATCTCAAAATTCCAATTACATGCAACATGTTGGGTTGTAAGGCCTTCCTGATTAGGGCCAAAACAAAAAAACATCAACAAGATCTCGCAGGATCCATCTCCACCAATCTACCCACAACTAAGTGGAAGAAACCAGATCTGAATCTATGCTCGCAAGCCACCAAGCAATCTACAAGTTTCTATCTACCCACTTACAACTATCTGCAACACTTTTCCAAATTTTTAGCTTATCATCTCCCCACCTAAAACATCAACCTAGACTCTCCTTTATACAACACAACCATAAGTCATCTTGTAAACAAATATTAAATGCACCAGTCAGCTGAAAATAACCACAAATACATAGAAGAGAACACCAACTCAGATTTAGGTCCACACAAGATCCAATGCATCAAATCTGCATGCCTCAGAACTTAGCATGATCACAATGACCCCCACAAATCATGGATGCAATCTCCAATGCATGCTCAATCCAAAAACACAAGTCGGTGAACAAGAACACCAATACCTAGACCACTCAGTAAGACAACACCGAACCAACTTGACAACCAATCGATGAAGTCACCGATCCAACTCCTCTGAACAGACAATGTCGAGCGATAAGCTACCGAGCAAGACACCACCGAGTTGTACACACCGAACAACTAGCACCGAGCAGTGTACCTCTGAGTAGAATATTACCAAATACTGAACATCACTGAGTGCAGACACTACCGAGAAGTGTAGCAGTGAGCACGACCAAGTCCAGTCACTGAGTCCATCAGTGAAGCAGCACATCTTCCAACCGAGAACTACCACGAAAGTGACCGAGCACCTCAAGTCTCCAACTGAGTTTACTACGAAAACCAAATCTAACCAAAACATATTTTTGGTGACACATGATTTCCAACTACCCTAGGATGCTTCTGCATCATCTATATATTTTGCTTCATCCCTATTCATATAGGTCCCCATCCATGTTGTTTCTATTCCCTTATTTAGAGCTCCTATGTGTTCATTTTATTTAATTTTTAACCTCTTCCATGTTCTTACACTCTATTTAATTTTCCTTTTAAATTTATCCCTCTTTTCTGCTTTGTTAACCTATTTAATGTCATGTATAGGTAGATCCAATATTGAACTTCCACTTTATCCTTAGACTGAACCAACTTTTTTGAGATAAAAAGTAATGTAACCATCCAACATAAGTAGCCCCCTTTGAAATTAGTGTCTCTAAAAAATGGTCTTGATTATCATTAACAACCAATTCCCATCATTTAACACATATAGGATGACCTTGAACTTTTATCCTCGCAACCAAATTTAAATTAAGGTCATTGATTTATAGGGCTTCCCACCCACTAACTTTTATCCTTGAGTTCTCTTTGCAATTTCTTTAATTCAATCAACCTTTGCCTCACTTTCATATTTGAAAATTAGAATTTTGAGAAATGTTTGTATTAAATTTTTTGATATCCTGGTTCATTGATGACTCCTTGTTATCGCTTAAAGAATTCTAAGAGTGGGCTAGATATTCATGTCCAACTTATTAATTTGAATTTTTGTTGGTTCATTGGATAAAGCTACAACAAAATCTTCAACAATAGGTAGTTGATTTCATGGACTTTTTGTCGGATGAGTCATTTCCTTTTGTGGTTTCTATTATATTTTATTTATTTTTTATATAAAAAATCATTGATAAGGCTTCCCTACATCTATTTAATCCATATTCATCTTCTTTTATTTCTATTTGAATTCATTTTGGCATCTCCATGCTTTTATGTGTCTCCATTTCCCTTATTTTTTCCTTGAAAAATCCGTAAAAAAACCTATGTTTTTATGAATTTTAGAGCTCATACCAGCCCTATCCATTTATATTAACAATTCATTATGTCTCTTTCCCCTTTGTTGTGATTTCTACCCCTTGCCTTGCTTATGTACAGTCAACTCATTGTTTAGCAAATTTGAGTGTTATTATTTATTTTCCTATTAAAACCTTACTGTAGTCCTTTAGATTTACATCTTCTCCTTGCTATCATAGTCCACTTTGAAGCTACAAAGCCATGTTTCTTGATTTTTCACTTTGCTTCAAAACCTTTATCCCCCTAAATTTATATTTGTAGTGTTTCTACTATATACAAATATCATCATAAATATTATACATGTTTTGATTTTATCGTAATTAATTTTATCACATAGATCAATTTAGTAACCCATTTATCTTCAAAATTTTGATGTGGATCAAGGTTCAAATCTCATCTAAGGGGAGTTTTATTGATGTATACTCTCCATTAGCCATTTATTATTGTAGGGTTTCAACTTATAAAAAATTTTGTAGGTTACTATAAATAAATTTTAAGGTTTCTAGAACATGTTGTAAAATAAAAGCATTCCTAAAAAGTAAAATTATTCTTTATCAAAATTTGCACGTGATTGTCTTATAAGGTCACACTTTTATAAAGGAAAAGGACCACATCATGCAAACTGTTCAACTTTAACGACATAAAAGTGACATTTTTATTTAGAATTTGAGGATGATGTAAACTGATGAAATGTGTAAAAGTGGATGAAGTTTATGCCTATAATTTTTAAATTTTTTTTGAACAAGAATTGACATAGTTTTTTAAATATTTGAAGTCCATTATTTAATTGTTGAAAACTGCTGAAAATCTGGGTTCTAGTTCCCACCAAACAAGTATATGCAAATAATCTATTTTTCCTCTGATTTCGAAATATGTTATAGATAAAATGTATAGCTAGTGCAAAAAATAAGAAAGATTAGTTTTCAATGTATATTTTCTCCGTTATAACTGCTCAAAGTTGAACTTATCTTAAATCGACAGTTTTCATCTCCCACCAAATTTCCCCTATCAAATCTACACCATTCAAAAAAAAAAATTACACATTCTTGAAGAGGACTCTCTCCTCTAGTGTTAAATACAAATCTTAAATTTTTTTGATATGATTTACTATTTTTTCTTTATTTCAAGCAACATCTTTTTGAATGTTAAAATACCTGCTTGTTGTATTTTTTAATTATAATAAATTAGATCTAATCAAAATACTATAAAATTTATATGACAATAATCTTGAATCTGAGCTCTACAAAAGGGTATTTTTTATATTTTTTAAAAATATCATTAAAAAGAGTAGGGGTTATTGAAACATCGATTTTCTGAAATAATTTTATTTCTTTGGTAATTGGTATAAAACATGCATTTAATAGAAATTTCCAATTGGAAAAGTTTAACCACTTATCTAGCTTAACTAGAATGAATCTAGCTAGACCATATGTTTGACGAAAATTAATTTTTAGTTAGAAATACTAAAATTTAGCTGTGCTGATAAGTGGTCCTGAAATGTGACACAACTTTGTGCTTTTACCCCCTAATAGATCAATGCCACCCAATAGGTCACCACTTCTTGATTTCAAGATTTAAGTGGATGATTTTAGATCCAATAATTTTTTCCAAATTTGTTTCAATTATAGAATTCGCTTGCAATGAGAAATTAGGATTTTATTAGGTGAAAGTAATCACATTTTATCTCACATCTCTCTTTTTCTGCATTCAAGGATAAAAAGTTAGTTAATTTGGAACTTCCCTTATAGGTCATGAGTTGGGAAACAATATTACCAGTCATTTATTAATTTTAGTACTCTATCTTTTTATATATCAAGTGAAACCATTCCATTAATTCAAGTTGTATTTTTTATTTCAATCATGTGTATCAAGACCTATTATGTTTTCATGAAATAATATATATTCCACCAATTGATAGGTGTACATTTTTTAAGAGCTTGGAATCTATTTCAAGGGTCTTACAAATAATATTTGGGCCCCTCTTTATTTTTAGACAAGGTTTAACCCATTGGTTAATGACATCATGGTGACTATCTAGATAAGTTATTATATCACACTAGGTATTAGGTCTCGAGAAACCTTGACATCCTTTATCTTGAGACTTTTAAATTATATAGATTCAATTTATAGATAATTAAAAGAATATTATTTTAATGACACTCCAGTTCATAGGTGCACCTATGCGAACATTTTCAATATCCTAGATTTTATACTTAAATAATTTCTTGATTTATACATCATAATTATTCAATTTGAGCATAGAGTGAGGAATAGGCCAAATAACTGAGAGGGGGGTGAATCAATTATTCTCACACAACTTATAAAACTTTTTCTTCTATCGGTCAACAATATTAACAACTTTAGATTTATCGGTTAAGCACATCAAACATCCACATAAATGTAAGCATTAAGAACATAGAAGCACTGACATAGAGAACACCGAGATTTTACATGGAAACCCAAAATGGGAAAAAATACGGAGAAGCTAATTCTCATGAAATGTATAACACATGTTAGGGAGACACTGATATGTTCATTTTTACAAAGGCTCTCTGTCGAGACACATGACTCACTATCGATACACACGGGCTCACTTTCGATACACAAAGGCTCACGACCAATACAATAAGGTTCACAACCAACAAATCTGAAAAGAGATAGAATCTACCACAGAGATCAACACACTACTGCACACAACCACATATCTCTTGCAAAAAGATTCAAAATCACTTCTCATATCACCACACATGATTCTTATCAGATACATATATTTATCCACATGGATTTTAATCTAGATACCCAACAACTGAACTCCTCGCTCTTATATACACAACATCATGAAATCCACCAGGTCAGCCAAAAAATTTGAAATAGATCACACCAAAACATTTCCATGGTGATAAGGAATGAAATGAGGACCGCCTCGAACATTACAACATGCCTCGCTCAAGCCAAAACACTAAACCATCTCCAAAGTACTCAGTTCCAATGGATATGATCAGCACGTTACACATACATAGTTGGGACCAAAATGTACAAGAGATACACATCCAAATAGGATTGATCCAATCAACCATATGTTGCATCAATGCAAAACACTCACCGAAACCTATCGATGATAACCTCAACAAAAACACACATATTATCAGAGCACATCAACCTTTACACAACCGATATGCCAAAGCTAGTCGATTCCATAGAAACCGATACACCAAGAGATTGGAATAAGGATATGTTGACTAGAAGTAAGAGCCAACCTTAATTTTGAGCAAGATTGAAAGGAATGGAGGACCCATATTTGAATTTAGGTACCCATTAAGTGCCATATGAGGTCCTACCATAGGAAAACACTAAAGTGGGCATAAAATAATCCTTAAATTATACACAAATTAGGTGCTTAAAATTTTGGATGACACATCACTTTAGCGGGATTATGAGACAAAATCATGTTGATGGTAAAGGAAGAGAGAGAGAGAGAGAGAGAGAGAGAGAGAGAGAGAGAGAGAGAGAGAGAGAGAGAGAGGANAAGAGAGAGAGAGAGAGAGAGAGAGAGAGAGAGAGAGAGAGAGAGAGAGAGAGAGAGAGTTGAATGGGCTAGCAAGTTGTATTATGCTAGGTGATCCATGGAAGAAGAAGAGGAGGATAAGAGTAGAAAGGCTATCAAGTTGTATTATGAATATAGTTTCACTCATCATAAAGATGGAAGGAGAATTAATGGTCTATAAAGTTGTGTTATTCTAGTCAATTCTAACTTAAAAGTTTGCGCACCAAGGTGAATTTGAAATTTTACACACAGGGATGACTTAAAAAAAATTTGTGCATAGAGACGGCTTTGGGGATCAGTCTTACGAAAATAATTATCTCCATGTAGATCCAAAAAAATGATCAGTCCTAAGGAAAGAATTGTCTCTAAAGGGATCAATAAACGAGATCATTC
Organism: Thuja plicata; assembly: GCA_018584345.1. Classification (NCBI taxonomy): domain Eukaryota; kingdom Viridiplantae; phylum Streptophyta; class Pinopsida; order Cupressales; family Cupressaceae; genus Thuja; species Thuja plicata. The sequence goes on along the minus strand of MU227231.1, from coordinate 318,714 downwards.
CTAAGGAAAACATTATCTCCTTAGGGATCCAAAAACTAAATCGATCAGTCCTAAGGAAAAAATTGTCTCCTTAGGGATTAATAAAAAAAAAAGTTGCATACTATACAAGGGAGACCATTGTTGGAAGCTACAATTGAAACAATTGTTATATTTCCATTGATGTCAAACCTTAACTGGTAAGATAGTTGCTATCTTGTAAAGTTCCATATCAATTGATTGATGAAGAATATTTGAAAAGAGGAGATAACAAGAAGACCTGGTGAAATGGTTGAGTTATGTGAAACTAGAATGGGTACTTGATGAGATTGAATGTTGGTAAGGTAATATGTTATTTATCTTTAACACCAAGTGAAGTTTGGATGACTACAAGTTTAGTCTTGACCGAGTAACAAAGTAGAAGATTAAGGAACTTATGTATGTGTCGAGTGTCTACCGAGCGCCAGTACATGCTAACAAAATTTAGTTTTGACCGAGCATCAGTATTTACCGAGTGTCAAAAAATTACTGAGTTATCTAGTAATGACCGAGCGAAAGAACACAATGATGATCAAGTGTCTGTATTTTGACAGTTTGAGAGAGATTTGAGATCCCAGCCGACATAGTTGATTTCTTGGGATATGTAAAGTATATTTAAGATAAGGATGATCATTGTGGAGAATTAAATGAGCATTTAATTTATGTTTAACCATTTTTATGTATAGATTCAAGGAGGAGTTTTAGGATGTATTCTACAGTGTAGATGGAAACAAAGTGTTGGAAGGATTCATTAGATCTGACCAAACCCTAAGATCTATGGTGATGATTAAGCAGATTTAAAGATCTAGCTACCTAATCAGAGAGGTATAAGATTAACCTAATTGCAGGTTATATATGAGGGGAGTGGTTAATTCAGTTAATTGGCAAATCTAAGAAGAAGATAGTGAAGGCTGAGAAGAGCAGTACAAGAATGCATAGTGGTGATTTCATGATGGATTTCCAAGCATATCTAATTTTGAGATGACAATGGAGGCCATTCAGTGAATTAGCATTTGAGTGAAAGTGGATCTGTATTTTCTTGAAGTGAGTTGTATGTTTCAGATCACTTTACTATTACTTTCTAACCATTGTATCAGTGCAAAATCCTTTTAAACAAGGTTGACTTAACAGTCATATTGTAAATCCTTTAATCAAGGTGACATTCTAATGGAATGGTCTAAGCCCTCTAACAAGGCTCACTTTTAACATGGTGATTAAATCCTTTAACCAGGTCACATTTAAGAGTGTGTATTATAACCTTTAACAGGGTTGGCTTCTCATAGAGCTCAGTTCAGAAGAGTAAAAATTGGTAGCATGTTACTAGTGGTTTTTCCCATATTGGGTTTCCACGTTAAATCCTGGTGCCATACTTGTGTGAATGTTATTTGATGTGTTGTACTATTAAGAGTTTTATATTCTACAAGTTGATTACATTAGGACAATAAAATACAAGTTTATGTTACTGATTATATGCTATAGAGATTGAGTGGATCACTGAGTAGTCTTGAGCTGGTTAAAGTGTTTATAATTTCAATTGGTACATCTAGACCTAGGATAACTTATTCACCCCTCCCTCTCAGTTATTCTAAATCATTATAACAAATGGTATCAGAGCCTTGTGGTTCTTGTGAGAAAATTTTGAAGGTACTTTAAGCTAAAGATCAAGATGTATAAAAAGAAGGTACCGAGGCTAAACAAAGAGAACTTCCCTGCATGACAAAGTTTTATGAAGTTACACCTAGTTGGAATTGGAGAAGAAGAAAAATACTATGCGGAACATGATTACATAATAGTGCCTATAGTTATGACATATCATTAGATGAAATAAAATCAAGAACACAACCAACTAATGTTGGACATTGCATCAGCCCTAAGTTATCCTGAATTTGAAAATATAAAAGATTGCAAAACTGCAAAAGAAATGTGGGACACACTGGAAACTATCTATGGAGGTGATACAAATGTACTAAGAGCCAAATCTGAAAGCTTGAGAGGTAAGTTTGATGAAATGTGAATGTTAGATGGAGAAACTATTGTACAATATTGTAGCCCAGTTAAGGAGGTTGTAAATGATACTAGAGGAGCTAATGGATCTATTGATGATGATATTGTTATTAGCAAGGTACTAAGAAATCTACTTCCTACTTATGCTATTAGAGTATCTTCTATACAAGAACTGAGATGTACTCCTGGTAACAACTTAACTCTGGAAGGTCTAGTTGGTAGACTTACTGCTTTTGAGTTATCAAATTTTGATAATTTCACTCCTCACAATGTTGATTATGCATTCAAATCACAATGGACTCTTCATAAATCTAAGAAATGAAAAGAAAGAAATGTGAATAGTGACAGTGATACTTCTGATGATGATCTTGATGAACTTGAATCACTTATGGCTAGAAGACTACTGAGAGGAAAAGGAAAATTCAAATGTAAACTTCCTATAATCTGTTTTAATGTAACCAAGTTGGCCATATTGCAACAAGATGTCCTGACAGGAATGACAAGGATGATAGAAGAGAAAGCAAGCACAAAGAAAAAAGGGATGACAAATATTTCAGAAGGTATAAGGAATATAAGGAAAAAGGTAAGAAATCCTGCTATATTGCTGAAGAAGAAACTGATAGGGAATCTGATAAATTTGATGACAATGATATAGAAGTTGTTTATGTTGTTGTGAGAGATGATTCTAATGAGGATGAGAAAACTGCACTTCTTTCATATATGAGTAAAGGTGATAGATGGATAATTGATAGTGGTTTCTTGCATCACATGAATGGTGATAAAAGTAAATTTGAAACCTTAGTCTATTGCAAATGTGGTAGTGTTAAGTTTGGTAATGAAAAAATACGTCTTGTGAAAGGAAAAGGATCAATTAAACTGACTGACAAGATCACATGTGACAATGCTTATTGGGTTAAAGGACTTAACTGTAATTTGTTAAGTGTTTCTCAGTTGAACACTTTTGGATACTGAGCTGAATTCCATCACAAAAAGGCTAAAATATTTGATGCTATTGGTGAATTAATTAGAAGTGGTGAACATACAAGAGGTAATTTGTTCTATCTAAATCTATCTGATGAGGCATGTTTGTTTGCACAATATGATGATATATGGTTATGGCATAAGAGGTTATGTCATGTAAACTTTGACAATTTGGTAAACATTAGTAAGATGAAAAGAGTAAGAGGCTTACCAAGATTAAAGAAACCTCATAATGTTATGTGTAAGCAATGTCAGTTAGGCAAAATGACAAAGTCTAGTTTTAAGAGCAAAACTTATACTTTAGATAATGTTTTGGAATTGGTTCATACTGAACTTTGTGGACCTATTGGTGTGCAAATCTATAGTGGTGATATATATTTCATACTGTTTGTTGATGATTACTCTAGAATGATAACTGTGATGTTTCTCAAAGAAAAATCTGATGCTTTTTAGTTGTTTAAGTGGTATTTGGAAAAAGTTGAAAAAGAGATAGGTAAGAGCTTGAGATATCTGAGATCTAACAGAAGTGGAGAGTTTATATCTAGTGAGTTCAACTTATTCTATAATGATAGAGAAATTAAAAGACATATGTCTGCTCCAAGGAATCCCCCATAGATCAATAATGGATTGTGCTAGAACATTGATGATAGACAAGAATATTGCACAAAATTACTGGAGAGAAGCTATAAGTACAACAGTCTATACCTTGAACCAAGTACAAGTTAAGAAAGGTAATGATATTACACCTTATGAGTTATGGTATGGTTATGCACCTAATGTAAAATATTTTAAAGTTTTTGGGAGCAAATGTTATATACTGAAGGATAATAGAAATGGAAAACTTGATGCTAAAAGTGATGAAGGCATATTCCTAGGTTATTCACTAAGAGAAAAGCGTACAAGTCTTTGAATTCTAACACTGACAAAGTTGTGGAAAGTGCAAATGTTAGAATTGATGAATATGTAGAAAAGAATGAAGTTGAATGCAAGAAAGAACCTAAGGACTACAGATCTTTCATTTACATGAACAAAGGAGATCCCAACAGTTTGCCTGAACCAGAAAAAGAAGCTACCGAACAACCTAATGGTTTGTCGAGCAACAACAAGAAAATGTCAAGACACAGAAAGATGTTGCTGCGCATCAGGAAGCAACAATCGAGGAATCTGAGGAAGAAGCTGAGACACAAAATGAACCTGAAATGAATTTGCATGATGAATTTGAGGAAGAATAACAAGAGCAAAGGAGACCAGAGCTCTACCAAGATATGTAAGAAGACATCATAAAAAAGATCAAATTATTGGAGAAAAAGATTCAGAGGTCATGACAAGAAGAAAATTGAAAAATCAGATGCTTATTATGTGAATTAGAGCCCAAATCAGTGAAAGATGCTTTGGATAATGAAGACTGGATACAGGCCATGAATGAAGAAATTGAGCAAATTGAGAAGAATAAAACCTAGACCAAAAGACAAGAATGTTATTGGAACCAAGTGGGTATTTAGAAATAAGCTGAATGAACATGGAGAAGTTACAAGAGACAAGGCCAGACTGGTATGCAAAGGTTATGCATAAGAAGAAGGCATAATTGACTATGGTGAGACATTTTCCCCAGTTGCTAGATTGGAAGGAGTTAGAACTCTACTAGCTTATGCATCTTACAAAAGATTCAAAGTATGTCAAATGGATGTCAAATCAATATTTTTGAATGGAATATTGGAAGAAGAGGTATACATTGAACAAGCCAAAGGATTTTTTGATTCAAGCAAGAAGAATATGGTCTGCAAGCTACATAAAGTGTTTTATGGATTGAAGCAAGCCCTCAGAGCATGGTATGAGAGATTGCACAATTACTTAGTCAAGATTGGATTTACAAGGAAAAATAACAAAAATAATCTATACTTAAAGTTTGAAAAAGGTAAAGGGATATTGTTCGCTAAAATATTTGTTGGTGATATCATATTTGGAGGACAATATGCTTTATGCCAAACATTTTCAAATGAGATGCAAACTGAATTTGAGATGTCTATGTTTGGAGAGATCAAATTCTTTGTTGGATTGCAAGTATATCATATGAAGAAAGGTATCTACATTACTCAATCTAAATATATCAAGGAGATACTAAATTTTTTTGGCATGGAGGACTCCAGACTTGTAAGTACACCTATGACTACTGGACAAAAACTATCAAAGACTGATGAGATAGCTGAAGTCAATCAAACCCTGTATAGATCAATGATTGGGAAGCTAAAATATGTTGTCCATAGTAGACCAGATATTGCATTAGCAGTTGGGATTGTTGCAAGATTTTTTGCAAATCCTAAAGATAGTCATTTGATGGAAGTGAAAAGGATTCTGAGATATTTGAAGGGAACAAAGGACTATGGATTATATTATAAGAAGAATGAGAAGTTTGAACTAAAAGTTTATACAGATGCTGATTGGGCAGGTAATCTTGATGACAGAAAGAGCACAAGTGGTGGTGCATTATTTTTAGGAAAGAGATTAGTCTCTTGGACAAGCAAGAAACAAAATTTCATTTCTCAATCAACAATAGAAGCTGAATATGTCAGAGCCGCAGTGAATTGTTCAAATATAGTGTAGATCAAGAAAATATTGAAAGGAATGAAGGAAGAGATCACTTAAACCATTCTTATTTTCTATGATAACACAAGTGATATTAATATTTCAAAGAACCCTGCGATGCATACAAAGACCAAGCATATTGCTATCAAGTATCATTACTTGAGAGAGATGGTACAAGACAAAGAAGTAAGACTTGAATATATAAATACAAAGGAACAGTTGGAAAATACATTTACTAAGGCATTACCTAAGGATCATCATGAGTATCTAAGAGGTAAATTAGGGGTGATTCCCCTATCTGAGGTTAACTAGGATCACATGGAGTGATTGCATCGAATGTATTACACATAATATCTGACAAATTGATGCAAAGGTGGTCACAATTTACGAATTTCCTAAAGCTGTCAAGAGTAATGCACAAGACATTGATCATTCATAAGAAAGATGACAAAGGAGCATACAATTCACAAAGCTGACACAGAGATATCTACATGATGAATATGTATGACTTTGGCATTGTTTTCAAAGAGGGAGAATAAGACATGAAAACATTGAGGGAGATACACTAAGGGAGATATGACAAAGAGAGAGAATTAAACATGAACTATATTCAGAGAAGACATAGAGAGAGATAAGCTACATAGAGAAATCTATCCAAGAGGGAGCACATAATTGTATTGGAGAGAATCAGAATGAAGCTAAGGACATTAATGGAAATCTATTTACATAACATACTATTTGGATTGTTTGGTAACCTTCCATGTGTTGTTTGTATGTATTTTCCATCAATGCCAAAGAGGGATATTGTTGGAATCTACAATTGAAACAATTTTTATATTGACATTGATGCCAAACCTTAACTGATAAGACAATTGCTATCTTATAAAGTGCCATATCAATTGATTGATGAAGAAGATTTGAAAAGAGGAGATAACAAGAAGATACGGTGAAATGGTTGAGTTATGTGAAACTAGAATGGGTACTTGATGATATTACATGTTGGTAAGGTAATATGTTGTTTATCTTTAACACCAAGTAATATTTGGATGACTACAAGTTTAGTCTTGACCGAGTAACAAAGCATAAGATTAAGGAACTTATGTGTGTGCCGAGTGATGCGACTGTCGACCGAACGCTAGTATATGCCAAGGAAATTTAGTGTCGACCAAGCATTAGTATTTATTGAGCATCAGTAAACTACTGAGTTATCTAGTAATGACTGAGCGAAAGAACACAGTGATGACTGAGTGTCAGTATTTTGATAGTTTGACAGAGATTTGAGATCCCAATCAACATAGTTGATTTCTTGGGATATATGAAGTATGAATGATCGTTGTGGAGAATTAAATGACCATTTAATTTATGTTTAACCATTTTTATGTATGGATTCAAGGAGTTTTAGAATGTATCCTACAATGTAGATGGAAACAAAATGTTGGAAGGATTTATTGGATTTGACTAAACCCTAAGATCTACGGTGATGATTAAGCGACAAAAGATCTAACTACCTTATCAGAGAGGTATAAGATTAACCTAATTATAGGTTATGTATGAGGGAAGAGGTTAATTTAGTTGATTGTAAAATCTAAGCAGAAGATAGTGAAGGTTGAGAAGAGTAGTATAGGACTGCACAATGGTGATTGCTTGACTGATTTCCAAGCAGATCCGAGTTTGAGATGACAATGGAGGCCAGTCAGTGAATTAGCATTTGAGTGAGAGTGGACCTATATTTGCAAAGTGAGTTTTATGTTTCAGATCACTTTACTATTACTTTATAACCATTATATCGTGTGAAATCCTTTTAAACAAGGTTGAACTAACAATCATATTGTAAATCCTTTAATCAAGGTGACATTCTAATGGAATAGTCTAAGCCCTCTAACAAGGCTCACTTTTAACAGGGTGATTAAATCCTTTAACCGGGTCATATTTAACGGTGTGTATTGTAACCTTGAACAGGGTTGGCTTCTCACAGAGCTCACTTCAGAAGAGTGAAAATTGGTAGCATGTTACTGGTGGTTTTTGCCATATTGGGTTTCCATGTTAAATCCTAGTGTCATACTTGTGTGAATGTTATTTGATGTGTTGTACTCTTAAGAGTTTTATATTCTACAAGTTGATTACATTAGGATAGTAAACTGTAATTTTATGTTACTGATTATATGCTATAGAGACTAAATGGATTGCTGAGTGGATCCGAGTTGGTTAAAGTGTTTATAAGTTCAATTGGTATATCTGGACCTAGGATAACCGATTCACCCCCTCTTAGTTATTTTGAATCATTCTAACAATATGTATTCCCTCCTCCTTATGATGAAAACATTGGTGGCATCATAAGGAAAAGAGAAAAAGGATACCTACTTCCAACAATAAGAAGATATCCTTAAAAAAAGAATGTATACCATGCTCATAGAAAAGAGTAAAAACTGTTATTTAGCTAAGGAAATAGATAATTGTGAAAGGATATCTGCAAGTGGGAAGAGACCATTGAAAGGAAGAGATATTGGTTGCAAGACATCTACCTTAAAGAGGAGTTCTTGAACAAAGATGATATCTTAACAAAAAAGAGGGGAAGGGAACAAGAATGCACCCTTTTAGCCTCTTATTGCTACATGAAAAAGGAATTCTTGATGAAGGATAACATACGTTAAGCGCTAAGGTAAGGGAATCTATTTAGGATGAACATAGTTTTGTAAATAAGGAAGAAGTTGTAATCAAGGATACACACCTCTTGCATAGGAGAGAATCCCAAATCAAAACAAACAATTCCTTATAGGAAAATATGTTACATGATAAAAAAATGCCACTATACTAAGGAAAGAGGAAGATAAGCACAAAAACCTTTCCCCCCAAGTGTGAAGTAAAATACAAATATAATATATTGTACACTCTCAATGATAGTTTCCTTACCATAAACATGCTCTTTCAAGAAAAAAATGATCCATAAAGAAGGATGTAAATTTCCTAATGTAACACAAATACATTTATGCAGGAAAGGATATCACACTATAAGAGAAAAACATCAACAAAGGAGGAATGAATTATTCTCAACATAATATATAATCCCTAAATGGAAGATTAATTTTCCACGGACATGACATTTTAGGCATAAAAAAGATTTCTAAGCAAAGATGTAAGTATCTTGCATGAAACTGATAATTTCATGCCAGAAAGGATGTACCAAAAAATAATACCTTTCCATAAAGAGATAGTGAGGAGAAAGAATAAATGATACCATATAATGAAAACTTAGTGGATAAATCTATTATATAATATATACACTTCCAAAAAAGGAACAAGTTGTAAATAAGGGGACCAATCCCATTAGAGAGAAATATCTGCAACGAAAAAGTCCATGTAGGGGAGGAAATCATAGTTTAAAAGAAGTAAACAACAAAGAGATAATGGATCCTTTTGAAGGAGAAAAACATGAGATAAATAGACCTTGCCCCCCAGATGCGAGGAATTAAGGAATAATTCCTATTATGATGCTCACAATGCATGTTATGCAAAGCCAAGAGTCCCCATTAACATAAGCTACTAAATTTACATAATGGAGAGAAATATAATAGGAGAAAAGAGATGATAAGGTATGACTTTAATATCAAGAAAAAACATAAGATCTGTTGTTAAAGAAAGAAGAGATCTATCTACCAAATCTTGAGTAAATTGTCTAAATTTAATACAATTAGAAAGATAATGTTTATTTCTATGATGTAATTGACATAAAACCTCACCATTAACAGGTCTTTGATTCTCTAGAAAATTACTATAAGGAAACCAAGTTTTAGGTTCATATTTAATTCTCCAAAAGATTCTCTTAGCTAAGGCCAAATTGTCATCAAAGGGAGATGTGAAAACATATGACATTTGTAAAATAATGTCAAGGGGAGGTTTTTGTGAAGAAGGCAAAGTAGTCGCTTGAGGGATGAAACCTATACCACTACTAGTGACTTTAATAGGAGGATCTATAGGAATCTTAATGCCTTGTATATTAATGCCAAGTCCTAACCCATTATAACCTTGTTGAGTAGTAATATAATATCCCACATTGTAATTGGATTTTAGTGTAGAGGGTGAAGGAGATTCATCTTGAGCTTTGTGGAAATGCGTAGTATAAGCAGGAATAAGACGAGAAGTAGGATTAGGATTATTTTCACTATTGCTATTGTCTTTCATTGGGGATGAAGAAGAAGCTTTATCAAGATATTCATGACTAATTAATCTTACTTTTGGAGAGTATTCATTAAGAAAATTCTTAACATCAAGATCTTGCATAATTCTTAACAATAGTGGGTTATACTTTTTCGAACATCCTGATTTTTGCTGAAATTATAATTTTTTAATAAAATATGATGATTTAAGCCTTGAGAGGGCCAATTTGAAGGAATTAATTGAAAGTGGTTAGATGAAATCCTCTTACATCAAACTCTCTTTGATATAATCTCTCTACTCCTCAATCATACCTACAATCGAGTCTCTTTTGCACGCACCTATAAAAATGCTGACAAAAACTCACTTTAACATTAGCTTTTTGAGGGGTCAAATGAATTCATTTGAAAAACCTAGATGCAGGATGATACTAATCAAACAAAGCTTTCCAATGATTACGATTTTAATATATATCAATGTGTTTATTATGACTTTGTATTTTTAGTTTTACTAAACATAGGTTTTGCATCGTATATCAATTTCTATGTTTAATGATTATGGAAAAATAGTCAATTAGGTAAAAAATTATGAAAAATATCTAGACACTAGGTATTTATGTTCTATTTCTAACAAAAAAAGAAAAATGAATTTCAATATATATAGAACAAGTTAGGGGTGACCAAATGAACCTATGTCTAAATTATAGTTAATGTCACTTAAAAAATTAATAAACTAAAAAATATTCAACCAAATCAAATCAAACTAATTGGATACACTAGATATCTATTTTACAAACCTAAATTTGAAAGAATTACATTTTAATCCTTTTTTTAAAGAAAAGTTATGCTCAACCTAATGAATGTCACTCTTGAAAAATGTTATTTTTTGATAGAAACTACTTTTTGAAGGAGATAGAAAAATGGATACAAATCAATTCCAATTTTTTTAAAAATTACGTAGTTAGAATCTACACACAAAATGCTAAAAAAAACTAGTTTACATAATCTTCAAATTCTTAACGGTTTTGCGGCAATAGGTGTCTGAATACAATTTTTTTTTTAGATTGTTCATTTCAGTGTCAAAGTTGGCAAAAAAGTGTAGCCCCACTATTGTTAAAAATGTATTTTTAAATAAGTTTGTTTAAGATCATCTACATAATTATACAAACTTAATTCTCTGAGATTATCCATTAAAGTGGTTTAAGGAACAAGCGATCTAGGTTTCACAAAAATGGGATCATTAGGAGCTAGATCATGATTAATAGACACCACATGTGTAGGATTAAGAACATTTGTAGCAATGTTTTCTTTAGGTTCATCAACAAAGAATCTTATGTAATCAACATATTCTATGCATTTCGTGAAAAAAATAGTAAGGGAAGTACATGAAATATTGATAAAAGTCTTCAAATATGACTTATAAGGAAGACATATATTGGTTAACCTTATAATTACAGATGCAAGAACACCATGAAGGAACATAAACATCATGAAATGCAAGAGATTATGATTCACTCCATGCGATTGATAAAGATAAGTAAGGATAAATGTAACTGTAAAATAGAAAATGGGGATCACCTAATAAGATCCAAGTTCTTCCTAGTTTGTAAGGTACATTAGAATACAAAGACTCCTCAAGTCAAATTAGATCAACACCACAAGAAGAGATGAAGTGATGCTAATACCAAATTTGGATCAAAAGGGGCTTCTATTCTTTTTGTTGCTTAGAATTGAGAAAGAGAATGAATGTAGGAGAGATACAAATGATTAAACTATCTAAATTTGGAAATGAAAGATGCTAAAGAGGATAAAAATGAAATGCATGCACCTAAAAGTGAAATAGGGATTAAAGAGCTTCATATATTATTTCTAGAATGTTTCTATGTTGTAGGAACCTATAACTTCAATAATGAGATCCTAGAGCTGTAACCTACTGTTCTGGAAATTTTCATAATTTTTCTTAATGTGCAGAACGTTTGAAATGCTCTATACTTGATGATTCTGTCCCAAATTTGGTAGAGACCTGTGTCAGGACCTACAAAGCTCAAATATGAAAACACAACTGTAGAAATTGATGAAATATCAGATTCAACTCCAAGATCCAGCTGCATGCACAATACCTGTCACAAAGAATGAAGCAAAAATATGGAAAAATAAAAAAACCTCTTGTGCCAAAAAATGTTAGAGCTCAAATTGTATTAGGAGAGAATGAAAAAATAATTACAAAAGCAGCTTATAAGGATGGAAACCCTAAAGCCACACAAAACTAGGTTGAGGAATAATAATTAATATAAATATTAATTATTATTCACCTAAAAGGAGTAAGCTTAAGTGAAATAGAATAATAGAGGACTTAATTAATTAAACCAAAATGATTTAATTATAAACTCAAATATATCTATTACTCTAACACCCCCCCTTAAGCCTAGCTCAGGAGGAAGATAACCTAGCACAGCTATGAAAGAAAAAGAAATGAGGGTCCCGGCAACAAGGCCTGATCAAGTACCCAAACAAGGAAATCTCTGCAAACCGGAGACAAAGGAGAAAACCCAGTGGGAAAAACTCCTCTCCAAAAAGAGATATAAAAGCAAGCAAAAGATAGAGGATGAATTCAAGAGACTCTCTCAAAACCATGAGTACAATGCATGCTGCTAACCCCCCCATGAGAGAGGGTCAAGGCTCCAAAGCCCCCCCAGAATGAAAGAACCCCTGGATCAATGAACAAACCACCATGACTTCAATACAAAGGAGTGAAAGGAAGTGGGCACTGAAGAGGTGACCTCGAAAGATGAGGTGTCACTGGAAGGCCGAGCTAATGCTCAAATGAGAAGACACGAGGATCCTGAATGGAATCCCCAATGCAAGTGGTATGACAAGTGTGCTGACACTATCATGAGAGAGGAGATGAGTGTCCTCTGTAGAATCCTCAACAACTGCACCTGGTGGCTCGATGAATGGAGCTGGAGGGTCTGGAAATGCTGAAGAAGAGTCTTTCTAAAGAGAAAGAACCTCAGAAAGATGTGATGTGGTAGTCACAGCAGTGGTCTCAGGAACAACACAGAGGTTCAAGTGACCTGACTGCACCACATGATGCTCTCGCGAAAGAGGAGAGCTGAGCTCTGATAATGGAGATGGTGGACCAAAATGTGTGAAGGTGTAGAGATAGGTGGAATGATCAACTATCCCTATAGCAACAATGCCACCTATCACACTATCCCGAATGAAGACTAAATCTAGCGAGAACTCAACTGACTTCCCTAATCCACTGTGTGTGATCTGGTAAATCGAGAGAAGGTTTGCAGACAGGGATGGAACATATAATACATCATTGAATGTGCCATCTTGAATGTGTATAGAACCTTTTCCGCAGACTGGCATAACAGTGTTATTCCCCATGAGAATGTGGGGAATGGGAGAAGCCTCAAGGGAAGAGAAGATCTCCGGAGAAGACGCCATATGGTGAGAAGCACCTGAATCCAGTATCCAAGGGACCTGTGAAGGGGATGCAACGGAATCTCGGAATGCATGACCCTATCCAAAATCCTGTCCAGACGTCAAAGATGAGGCAGAAGACTGAAAAGCAGACCCCTGTGAGGTGGAAGAGGATGGAGATGAAATAATGCTCTTCTGAAGGAGAGCTTGCAAATCTGCAATCTGTTTCTCATAGCCATCAAATCTCTTCTAAAAACACTGTGACTCATCATGGGAACCCTTCTGACAATAGGAACATGTAGGGTGCTGAGTCTTCTGTTTCTCCTTCTTAGCAGAAGATGGTGGGCCAGTAGAGTGCTGAGAGGAGGAATCAGATATCTGCTTTGGCTTCGGCTTATGTGTATCCTAAGATGACTTGGAAAGAAATGCCTATGAATGTGAACCTGTAAGAGAATCCATCTGACTAAGCTTGTACTGCTCACGAGTTAACCTGTCACAGAAGGTCTCAAAAGAGGGCATAACATGCTGTGCACCCAGTGCATCCATAGTGGAGTAGAAGGTAGAAGTGAAAATCTGATAAGGACCACGAAGCTTTGAGAGTATCAGGAAGATACACTCATCATCTAACTTCGTCTTTCAAGCAACCTGTAAAATAGATTGAAGAGACTTGAACTTCATCAGGAAGTCCTCAATGCTGGTGAATGATTCAAGTGCCAAGGAGGTGAACTCTGCATCTATCTTGAGAATCTTGAACTGATTCATGGTGCCAAAAAAGGTGGAAAACTTGTCCCACATATCCCTGGGTGTGGTTAGACCATCCAGGTGGAATAACAACCCATCTAAAATATTCATGGCAATGAGGCCCATTGCCTCATCCATCCTATTTTTGTGCATAAGAGCCTCATAAGACCTCTATAGAACTGGCTGAACTGTATCCAAGCAGGACCATAAACCTCGTGATATGAGGAGTCTGGTCATTTGTGGCTTCCATGTGTGGTAGTTATGTGGAGTCAGAATGACAATGGATGTGTTCAACATTGAGAGAAGAAGACGGAAGTAGAAGGGTCTCTCTGAATTGAAAATGCAGAAAGAAATAGGCACCCCCCCACAAACTATCAACCTAACTCCCATACACCACAAGATGAAGCAAAAAACCACAATGAACAAGAGAAAAACCTGAGGTCCAAATGCAGAGGAGGGAAACAAAGCCTCAACTTTGATGCCAAAAATAGGAGCTCAAATGGTGGAATTAGTGATCAAGACCAGCATCAACACGTCTGGCTCAGAAACACCTTTTTGGCGATATTTCATTTTTCAAAAATGGACAACGTATGCTCAAGTTACGGCCAAAAAACCAAGTGCCCCTCCAAAGACCAACTCTCTGGAAAAAACCAGACACGGGATAAAATTTGACGTTCAAACGTCCATCACCGCCCACTAGAAAAAAATTGACGGCCGTTGAGGCTATTGCCAGAAAAGTGAAATAACCGTCGAAAAATTTGAATTTTTGTCAGAAAAGTAAAAATCTGGGGTGTTGACGTCAGGGTGACATCACCTCTGTCACCTGCAGGCACTGGTGGCAGGTTGGCGGCAGACAGGTGGCGGTCGCCGGTGGCTGGCCGCTCCCGGGTGGCAGCGCAACTGCTGGTTGGAGAGCTACACCGCCAGAGGCAGGTAGTCAGTGGGCGGCTGAGGCAGGCCGGGTGTCTGCGGGGTGGCGCAGTGGCGACACGCTCCGGTAGCCCCAATTTTTTTTTTTTGAAAAATGTGTCCGTACGGCCTGGGAGGCAAAAAAAATTTCCTGGAAGCTATGGTGTCCAAAAAGGTCAAATTTTATATGGATTTTGGGTATTTCAGGCCTTTTGGACGCAATCGTGAGGTCGGTTTTTGCCCAAAGTGCTCCAAAAAATTGCAACCCCCAGATCCAATATAAAAAAATAGCAGAAAACCCCAGAAAGAAAGGGCTTGACCCATAGCTTCAGCGAACTTCGAACAAGCTGCAGTAGAATGGCTCTGATACCATGTAGAAACTGATGAAATATCAGATTCAACTCCAAGATCCAGCTGCATGCACAATACCTGTCACAAAGAATGAAGCAAAAATATGGAAAAAGCAAAAAACCTCTTGTGCTCAAAAATGTCAGAGCTCAAATTGTATTAAGAGAGAATGAACAAATAATTACAAAAGCGGCTTATAAGGATGGAAACCCTAAAGCTACACAAAACTAGGTTGAGAAATAATAATTAATATAAATATTAATTATTATTCACGTAAAACGAGTAAGATTAAGTGAAATAGAATAATAGAGGACTTAATTAATAAACCAAAATGATTTAATTATAAAGTCAAATATATCTATTACTCTAACAACAACTTCTTGGCCGATACCTGCATGCAGAAAAATAGAGAAGAAGGTTGAATATATGGTTTTTCTTCAGTCAAACCCCTTTTTAGGAATCAACCTTGAAATGAAATGAAAAGGAAAGTATGTAGACATAAAGTAGTGATCAGATTTGATAAAAAAGTATCTCATACCTTTGCAATGCAGATACCAATTTGAATGTGACCAAGTATGATTGTGAAATAGCTTTTGATAGATGTTGCAATTTTCCAATGTTGAAGTGAGGAGAAGAGAGAGAAGAAGATAGGTGGATTGATGGCCCCTCCTTTGATATAATCTTCTTTTCTTAAACTCCAATGGGGAAAGAAGATGTATCTATTGAGAAACCCACATTAGATTCTCGAGAAGAAGAATTAATGCTAAGGCTTTGATGGATCCTGAATCTTGATTTAGCTCCTTTGGATTTGATTTGCCTTCAATTGCTTGATGACTTTGATTGCTTACTCAATTGCCCATATTTCTCAATTACTTGCACAAGATTCTTGGGTTGATTTCTTGGATATCATTATTGATTGAAAAATGAGGATAAGTTGGGGGTTTATATACTTTCTCACTACATTTTGGGGGTTTAACCTTATTTAGACTGACCACAAATTACCACATCCATTCTTCGGATAGGACCCCCTCTATAAATTTAGGTTACTTCTTGGGGGTGCACAATGCCTAGAACATTGTTCACTTGGGTGCAGAATGTTTGAAATGTTCTGCACCCTCCAATTAGGGATCAACTTTGTTTTGTGGACTCCAGGGAATGTGTAGATGCATGGATTTAAATCAAAGCTAGTTTTAGGGCTTGGAAAGATAAAAATGTCACTAATAATGATATAGGGCCTAGGGGATGAAATAAATTAAATGATTGGATGAAAAAATAGAGGATCACACCTAGAAATAAGGGCTAACCTCAATTTTAAGCAAGATAGAGTTGAAAGAGATGAACAAGAGGAACCAAATTTGAAATTAAGTGTCCACAGAAGGTCCTAATATAGAAAATACACTAACACAAGTGCTAAATGGTCCTTAAATTGTACACTAATGAAGCGCTTAATTTTTATGATGGTACAATAACAACATAAACTTTATCACACACCAATCTAACTTAGTAGACTCCATGAATATTAATGGAAATGAACACGCACACAAAGGAGATCTCAAACCAAAATTGGAAGTATGTAAGAAGACTCAGGTTCACCAAAATGTAGAGTGGAAAGAAAGGGGAAAAATGCAAAAGGAGTAGATTACTTTACCTTCTCTCCACAATGCACATTCAGAAGGAAGATGCTCTCAATAGGCTCAAGGGGTGACTCAAGAACTAAATGGGGACAATCATCCTTTGTTAAATATGTGATTGATACAATGAAAATGATGTAATGTTGTAACTAAAGTGATTAATAGACAAGTTACTAAAAAACTGATAAAAATAGACTGATACAAACTGATAGTGAGCATAAAAGTACAAAAATGGAATCTAGAGCTCAGATTTGACCAATGGGTGAAATTTGGGCTGAAAATGCTGGGGACAAGCCAAAAAATTTCATGTACCGAGGGACAGATTGCCAATCGTGTTCTGTACTTGAAAAATTTGACTAATTTTTTTAGGTCTTTCCAACTTTGTCAAATCTTCCCGATTCTGATCCTGTGACTCTATAACTTGTTCCTACACACAAAAAAATGAGGAGGAAGGTTAGGTGAAGGGGTTTTCCTCAGTCAAACCCTTGTTTATTAATTAACCTTGAAATGAAATTAAATAAAGGAAAGTGTGTTGCCAGGTAGCAAAGGCTAAATGTAGAAATAAAGTACATCATACCTTGATAATGAAAATACTTCTTTGAATATGATCAAATATGTTTATACAATATATTTTGAATAAACACAAAAACCCAAAAGGAAATCATGAAAGACAAAACCTCATGCAATCGATGTTATAATTCACCATAATACTTGATTGGGAGAAGAGATAGAAAACTTGAATGGACATGAATGTATGAGGATCTCCTTCCTTGATAGAAAAATCCTTTGCTTGGCCTTCAATGGGGGAAAGAATCTATATATATGGAAGAATAACACCTTGATTGATTAGAAGAAGGATTCTAGAAGAAACTTAAATGCTTGAACTTGATAGCTTGATGACTCACCTTGAACTTGCTTTCTTGCACTTGATAGTTGGATCATGATAATGTAATACTCATAATAGAATATGGATGCACTTGATAGTAGATAATGAATATCAAAATGAGGAGAGATAGGGAGTTTATATACTCCTTACATCATTTCAGGGAGTTAAAATTAAGGAGGCGACCCTGGAACCATATTTCCCACCAAAACCCTAGCATAGACCTCTGGGCCAAATTTGACCAGATTCCTTAGGGATAGGATTCCAATGGAATTCTGTACCTAGGAGAATGAGCCAAGATTTGAGTTGGGTGCCAGGAGGAAAGGGTAGATTTAGGAATTTTGAGTGCAACTCAATCCGAGATCGAGAGGGGTCACGAAGGCCACAAATAGAGACATAGGGCTAGGTGATGAAATGAATCATGTAATTGGAGGAAAAGAAAAGGAGCACACCTATAAGTAAGAGCCAACCTTGATTTTGAATAAGATTGAAAGGATATGACCCTTATTTGAATTTAGGTACCCATTAAGTTCCATACAAGGTCCTACCGTAGGAAAACATTAAAGTCGGCATAAAATAATCCTTAAATTTTACAGAAATTAGGTGCTTACAATTTAGGATGATAAAATTATATAAAAAACTTTGGTATATTATTGCTATTAAAATTCATTCATATGGATTAATCTTGGCCTTATATCTCCATTTTATATCTTCTCTTACATATACATTTCTTCTATTACCATATACATTCATAAATATGTAAACAAGAATATACCATATACCATAAAAATGTTACAATAGGGAAACAAACATAAATATGTAAAAAGAATTTGAACACAAAATTTAGATAGATATTTTTTAAGAAAACATTTTTAGACCAAAGAGATGCACAAACAACATGTAATAATCTTAAGAACAAGATTACATTAATGCAATCCACTCACTATTCTTTAGACTAATACTATTTTGGTTACTTGGTAACATTTTACCTACATAACACTATATATATACTTTATCTCATGCATTCAATATACAAAGAAAAATGAAATAAGAAATGCGAAATGGTTTTAGTAAGTTAGTGATTAGAAATAATGGTCCACAAGCAAAATGCAACACCCCACTATGCATTGAAAGATGTACCCACTATATTATATATTCAAATTAATGGCAATATGCTTCAATATTTCCCTTTTAAGTATTTTTGTTGACCTTTAACCATGACATATTCAAATCCATCACAATAATGTCCCATCTCCACTTCTTACACTTTTCTTTTTTAGGTATCATATTAAAAATCTTCAAAGCTCATTTTCTCACCTTCAGAGGGGTTCTTGAGGGTTTTACTGATATATCTAAAAATTAGTTTAACTGTTTGGCTTATTGAAATATTCATTCTTTCCCTTAAAATTAGAGCTCTACACTCTCCTACATAGTATTTGAAGAAAAGAACATTGGACATAGTATGCAAATAGATATCATACTAATTCTAATAGGAGCAAGAAGCTAATAATATTTCCAAGGAAATACCTAAGGATGAGAAAAGAAGAGGTGAAGGGGAATATAGTAAAAAATTATTAACTACGGTGGTCTAAGGTACATGATAATGAAGGAAAGAGGCGAGAACCTAAATACATGATAGGTCACAACAATGAATGGCTTAATCTAGGTAAGGATATCTAAGGTAGTAAAAATTAAAGGTAATGGTTTAATGAGGAGAAAGCCGCGATAGTAAAATCTAATTTGAAGGAAAGATAAATGAGAAAATGAACAAGTTAAAGATAATAGACATGGAAAATTGAAGGTGTAGGAGGGAAATAAACAATTCTATGTGTGTGGGGGAAGTGGTAACAAATAAATTATAGTAAAGAATTTATTTAGTGTATATGGTGTGGAAAATGGGAAATAGAGTATTGGGGAAAACTAAGGGAGCATGTGGAAGCTTGGAAGGTAAAGTTATAAGAAAGGGTAGATTAGGAATAGGTGAAGTAGAATTGTGTCTTGGGAAGAGGTAAAGTAGTGTTAGGTGGAGGAGGTAGGAAATATTTTAGAAAATAAGGAAACCAAGTTTGCAATAAGTAGGTATGGGTAAGGGTGGAAGGAATCAGGTATTAGAAAGAGGGTGAATAGAAGAAATATGGTATACGGGTGTGTGCACTAAGTTGTGGACCAAAAAGGGGGTATAAGTGGACACATTTTTTCTGAAATCGGGTAAACCTGATCTTGGAACAGGCGTTTGAGGGTCATGCACACAAAATAAGATGTGTAAAAAATAAAAATTGTAGTACTCTGAATCTAGTTTCTAAAACACTAATTGTTTTTAAAAACTGATAATATTAAGAGGGTCAAACCTCGCGCGCACAAAAACATGTTACTGATTGTTTTGGAAAAACATAACATAGATGTTTCTGTGTGCGGTACAAAAGATATAGTAATATTCAGTATTTTTTAAATCCCTTTGGTAGGATGATAGGTAAGAGTGAGATCTAGAAGTTGTGTATTTTTTGTAATTTTATGATGAGTATTTTTTTTTCTGTGATTTTTTGAAGTGATCGCATCCTGAAAATTTGGTACCTGTTCGTGCGTTGGGCATAACTTTCATCATAATAATTGAAAATGAAAAATTAAAAAAAAAAAAAGTGTATAGAATCAACTGTAGAACAATAATATGTAATTTATTTGTAATTTGATTAAGTATATCAAAATTTATTAAAAAAATGCTAGACATATGTCTGTGAGGACAATCGAGACATTGGTAAAGAAAATTAAAGTTCACTATGCTAATGTTGTCCAAAAATAGAAAAATTTATATGGTTAGAAAGCTAAGAAGACGTATTAGATTATGGTGAAAATTATAAAGATACCCCGTTGACAAATTGTAAACCTGATGAAGATAAAATCGAGAATTCATCTTACAAGATGAAAAAATGTCTAAAAGAACAAAAATGGAGGGAAAATGAGCCTCCAAGCCTTTGAGTCATTTTCCGAAGCTCTTCCCAAGCCATAACCCTATCGGGTTTCTAAATTTCAACTAACCCGATTGGGTTATGAAAAGAAAAAAGTACTTCAAAACCCGATCGAGTTATGAAAAGCAAAAAGTAATTCAAAGCCCGATTGGGTTTTGAAGAAGTAAAACTTATGCATTTTATTCTCCATAACCCGAGCGGGTTTTGAAGAAACTAAAATAGGCTTTACTCTGGAAGTCATAACTTCCACATACGGAGTCCAATTGACTCCGTTCAAAAAGCATAGGAAAGATATTGAAATGATCTAACACATTCTTAACCTATGATTATCTTTAGGCATCAACATTTTTTCTGCCATCTATTTGAATCAAGTAAGGTATAAAATAGGCACTCATTATTGCCCATACATGCAACATATAGGAAAATCAGTATGCTCTCTCTCTCTCTCTATCTCTCTCTCTACCTCCCTTCCTCTCTCTCTCTCTAGGAGTGAGAGATAATATTAATAAGAGAGAGAGAGAGAGAGGTAAAAATTATGCATTTTATTCTCCATGAGAGAGAGAGAGGTAAAAATTATGCATTTTATTCTCCATAACCGATCGGGTTTTGAAGAAACTAAAGTAGGCTTTGCTATGAAAGCCATAACTTCCACATATGGAGTCTGATTGACTCTGTTCAAAATGCGTAGGAAAGGTCTTGATACGATCTAAATTTTAATTAACCTATGATCATCTTTAGGCATCAACATTTTTTCTACCATCCATTTGAATCAAGTAAGGTATAAAATAAGTACTCATTATTGTCCATACATGCAACATATAGGAAAATCTCTCTCTCTCTCTCTCTCTCTCTCTCTCTCTCATATTATCTCCCACTCCCAATCTGAGAGAGAGAGAGAGAATATGAAGAAGTAAAAAATATTCATTTTATTCTCCATAACCCGAGCGGGTTATGAAGAAACTAAAATAGGCTTTTCTTCTGGAAGCCATAACTTCCATATACGGAGTCTGATTGACTCCGTTCAAAAAGTGTAGGAAATTTCTTGAGACAATATAACACATTATTAACCTAAAATCATCTTTAGTCATCAATATTTTTGTCCCATCCATTTGAATCAAGTAAGGTATAAAATAGGTACTCATTATTGCCGATACATGCAACCTATAGGAAAATGAGTATGCTCTCTCTCTCTCTCTCTCAGAGAGAGAGAGAGAGAGAGCATACTCATTTTCCTATAGGTTGCATGTATCGGCAATAATGAGTACCTATTTTATACCTTACTTGATTCAAATGGATGGAAATTTTTTTTGATGAATAAAGATTATTTTAGGTTAATCATGTGTTATATCATCTCAAGATCTTTCCTACGCTTTTTGAACGGAGTCAATCGGACTCCGTATGTGGAAGTTATGGCTTCCAGAAGAAAAGCCTGTTTTAGTTTCTTCAAAACCCGCTCGGGTTATGGAGAATAAAATGCATAGTTTTTACTTCTTCAAAACTTGATTGAGTTTTGAAGTACTATTTGATTTTCAAAACCCGATCTAGTTTTGAAGTACTTTTTTCTTTTCAAAACCCGATTAGGTTTTGAAGTACTTTTTATTTTCAAAACCCAATCGGGTTATGGCTCGGTTACCAAGCCTAGAACAATTTTGAATTTTCAATAACCCGCTCGGGTTATATGAAATTTAATTTTTTTTTTAAAGATGTGTCCACTTTCTTGGTCCACAACTTGGTGCACACACCCATACAAGGATGATCAAATGATAAAAATAAAAAAAATGATTAATTAAGTTGGTTAGTGTTTATGGAAGACAAAGCACACAATATGACAAAAGATACACATGTAAAATTGATGAAATAAAAAAAAGAAGGGGAATGGGTAGTTTTTTGGTTTACATTGATAAATATTAGAAATCAAGGACAAACAATATTGGGTTTACCAAATAAATGATTAAAAAATACAAGAATAGAGAAAATACTTTTATTTATAGACATTTATTTTTTCTTAATTCTTTTTATAAAAATAAATTATTATCTTTGAGTCTCCAACGAATTATGTATATGTATACCTATGTGTGTATGTATGTATGTTTAGCTCCGGGCACTCGAACCGAAACGGGCACACATTTAATATTTACGTCTCGAGCCATCGAAGCTTAATGGGCACCCATTTTTAAAAAAATGGGTGCTCGTTTCTTGCGCCAAATTTTTTTGGCCACAGACTTTCATGGAATTGGCACCCAACTTGGTGCATTTACCCTATATATCTACATGCACACATGTACAAATACATATATAAAACAAGTGCCACATAGTGGCAGTACTTGCCTTTTAGTTTAGAAATTAATTATAATTATACAAGTTGAACATGTTAGAATAAAAATATATTTTCACTTATTAATTAAATCATTATTGATTTAATTATTAAGACACCTTATTCACTTATTAATTAAATCATTATTGATTTAATTATTAAGTCACCTTTTTATCTCTAGTTTACTTAAGCTAAACTTTAGGCATGTTATAATTAATTCTTTTATAGATTATTCATGCAACCTATGTTTCTCCAACTTTTGGTGTTCGATCTCCTTTATAAGGATTGATCTCTTTGTATTTTTTAATCCCATTCCATTATAATTGAATCAATTGAGGATGTTTCCTCTTCCATAGATCTCTTGTTTCTGGCCTCCATAGCTTTTGCTTCTCTCTTTCTGTGACAAGTGTTTTCATGTAGGTGATTCTTGAGATCTGTGGGGTTGAGTTTTTCATCAACTCCAATATGGTATCAAAGCTCTAGATCTTCTAGATCTTCATGCCATTGTTCTCTTCATGAGAGATTTGGCCTTGTTCTTCAGATCTGTATTTTTGAGAGGTTTTTGTCTCGGATTTTGGTAGATTTGGGGGGATTTATTTTTTAGAGCACTTTGGGCAAACACCGACATCATGACTATATCTGGAAGGCCCCAAAACCCCTATTTTCATATAAGACACATCCAATTTGGACATAGTTGAAATATGAGCCCTCTTTTTTGCATGCATGACCTTGGCACACTTTTTGATGTAAAAAAAATGCCTTGGTTTTCATGCTGCCTCAATTTTCACACCGCTGATGTCAACAATCACAGATCTGAGATCTTGGTTAAATTTGATCGCCACCAACCCGTCATACATCTTGCCCTTTTTTTTTATAATGAGCAGACTGTTGTGTTTTTGCGATATCTTGTGCATACGGAATTGGATTTTGACTTATCTTATATCGTCGAAAAGCTCTTTCCAAGAGCTACCCAAATTGTGAAGTTAGATTTTTTGATTTTCCATCTTGTAGGGTTTTTTTCTAGTTAAAGTCAGGGTTCTTTTTTACACCATAGGAGTCATATCTTGCTCATCTAGACTATTTTTCAACTTCTGCATGGCGTTGGAAAGATGGTTCAGTGCTATATCTTATTTGACGGGTCTCACACCCAGATTCTTCTCTAGGTATTTTTTATTCATATTTTTTTTATTTTTGCAATCTGGTGGATATCTTGGATGTTTCAGGTCCTGTGATCATTTCCGTACATGAGATGACTTCTTTTTAGTTGTTCTTCATGTTTCTACAACTTTATATCATTCATGGATATTGTAGACATCTATTTCTGTTGTATTTCTTTTTTTGCAAACACACTAAGATAAAGTTTCATTTGATGCATGTTTGGGATCTTGGACTTTTTGTGCCTTTTTGTACTCGCACTATATTATAAAGTGTCATGGGGGGTTTATTTTACCTTTGTCAAGTGAGTGTTCTTTCTACGACATTAGCCTCATAATGTGAGTCAAGAGAGTGATCCTTCTATGACACCATCCTTTATATGTGTTTGTACTCTCTATTGCACTTTCTAGGTTTCTGGTTCTTCCACATGCAGTTGTTATTAACATCCTCTTTCAGTGTACCTGTCATCCCTTTCTATGCTCAACATTATGGGGGGGGTATCATCTGTTGGTTCTAATGCTTCCTTGGTTCGATGGAGTGATCTATGTACTATTCAGTATTTGTTCCTACATACTAGGGGGATGCAGTGGCTAGGTACCTATGCATTTCGGTGAGATGGATCATTTACCATATGGACATTCTTTTGTTCCTATTTTGGAGACATCCTTCCATCTTTGATTGATCAGATCTTTAGGCTTTGTTTACACTCTTCTCTACCTGATCATGTTCTATTATAGTGGAGGTACCAACAGTTATTCTTAGACAATGTTTGCAGCTTCATGCTTCATTGATGTTCTTCATGTTCTTCCTTTGTTCCTATCTTCTGGGACATTCTCTAGTTTGGAGGCTTCTTCAGTCCTTCACTAGGCTTAATCTCTTTTTAAAGTAGAGTTTTTTTCCATGTGATTTTCTCTATTTCTCCTCTTTATAGAGATTTTTGTGCTTGGGTACCTGATCAAACCTTGTTGCCGAGACCCATTTCCTGTTTTTAGTAGTTGTTTCTAGGTTTTTAGCTTCTCTCTAACTTTATCTTAAAGGAGGGTGTTAGAGTAAAAAGATATTTTCACTTATTAATTAAATCATTATTGATTTAATTATTAAGACACCTTATTCACCTATTAATTAAATCATTATTGATTTAATTATCAAGTCACCTTTTTTTTTTATCTCTAGTTTACTTAAGCTAAACTTTAGGCATGTTATAATTAATTCTTTTATTAATTATTCATGCAACCTAGGTTTCTCCATCTTTTGGTGTTTGATCTCCTTTATAAGGATTGATCTTTTTGTATTTTGTAATTCCATTCCATTATAATTGAATTAATTGAGGATGTTTCATCTTCCACAGATCTCTTGTTTTTGGCCTCCATAGCTTTTGCTTCTCTCTTTCTGTGATAGGTGTTTGTGTGCATGTGATTCTTGGGAGCTGTGAGGTTAACTTTTCATCAACTCCAATAGAACATTATAATATTTTACGCTTGAGATGGTGAGTAACAACTAATCGAACCTAAGTTAGCTTAGATTGATGCTTAAGTTTAATTTTATAAAATAGGATTCAAACCAACATTGTGGTTCTAAACTAAGTTTGGGGTCACCTTAGCTCAATTTTGACCTAAGACTAGAAAAAATAAAGTTAATGATCATATTTGGATCCTTAGATAATATAGAGCTAGGTTTAGTTAAAGTTAGAGATGAATGTCAAGTCTTAGACATAAATATATAATTATATTAAGAGTAAAAAATTTAAAACAAGAAAAATATATAAGAATACACTTTTCACCTCTAAAAATATATTGTATAATAGTTATTTTTTATCTAAATGTGTAATTTTATATTAAAAAAATGAACACTACAATTTAATATCAATCAAATTATTCTAAAAGTTAAAAAATAATTAATTACACAGAGGCATAACGAGAACGACCCTAAGAGTAGATTGCAATGGCACGAGTGTGCTAATAAAAAAAACTCTAAGCTTTGAAAACATATTTATATTTGTGTGTGAGACATGTAATTTCGTGTGATTTTTGATAATAAAATTTCTTAAATATTGGCTAAAGATGTCTTACTTATTTCACTACATAATAAAGTAAACAAGAGTATAGAAAGATTAGTTAGAAATATATAGAATAGTGTTTGGAATTGATAATTCTATATATAATGTCATTAAAATGATGAAGTAGTTTTGAGTAGTCTTATAGTTTGATATTTCACTAAAAGCTAAACTATTGAGTTGCTTTTGAATTCTTTTCTCAATAAAATAAGAATCACGAATCTTGTTTAATAATAAATTAATTTTTGAAAACTATAGTTAATTGTTTATATTATAGTTAATTTTGTGATAAGGTTGTTAGATGGCTAAACACAAAAATAGTGCCATGGAAATCATTTAGGGCTCGTTTGGTGCCAGGCATTAACCCGGAATAAGCATTAGTAAATGCTAGAATAATTTAATTATCTGTTTGTGATATTTTTCGAATTAGAAAACTAATCCCCATTTTGGGGCCAATGTCTACATTAGTTAATTCTATAAAAAAGTTGGAATTCATTTCTTATTGGAGAATAAACTATTTATGGATTCAAATTTATTTTTTATTATAAATTTTTTTTAAAATTTTTTTTTTTAATCTTTTTTTTTAATGTGGGTATGTATGTGTGTATATATACATGTGTATATACACACACATATGTATATATGTGTATATATACACACAT